>KK113062.1:118375-145226 GCA_000611955.2 Stegodyphus mimosarum | reverse complement strand
GCCCCTATATATATACATATATATATAGGGGCGCGCATTTACCTTTTTGTCTAAGGTGAAAAAATATCTTGGCTCGACTCTGTGCTTCTGCATAAAATCGCGCAATGAAAATAAGCAGGTAATGTCAATTGTAAGTGACTTACGAATATTGAATTTCTTACATCGAAGTTTTTGATTTTTAATATGTTTTCAAATGGTAATTTCAAATCATTCTTTTGTAGGGACATCTTTTTTCACGCAAAAATTACCTTTTGCATTGAATGCCTCCACCCTCAAAGAAGAGTAACGTGGTTTTAGAAACTTGAATGAATAAGCGTCTACATTTTTATACGCCCTTTTTGTCGGATAAATTTGGTCATTCTAGGATACAATTTTAATAATTTAGTTACGAAAAGTACTTTTCTCATTGAATTGCTTTTCTAAAAGCCCGTATAAAAATGCTTAGTTTTGAATTATTTTTATTGAAAGGAGCTACGAGGCCAAAATTGTCGTATCCTGAAAATGTACATGTACGAACATTCATTTAAGAGATATTTAGTCATAATTTTTTTTCTATTATATTGGCTAAAAGCAAAGTCAAGCTTAATTGCAAAGAACTGAGGAAGAATTGCACAAAAATTTCAAATAGTTACAAAAAAAAATCGCATTGAAAATTTTAATCACAGAATTAAATCACAAGTTTTTTACTTAGAGGATACTAAGAAATTTATTTTTAGAGTTATTAACTGCTGCATAAATTTTTATAATGTTTTGAATGCTTTCATCAATTTTGCATTTGGATCCAAGTACCTAAAAACCTTTTGATTAATTCGATAAATTGCTGTGAATTTACATTGTCAATGAGAAAATGTTTAATGTTATCGATTTTACCTACCTTCATATTTATGAATTATCCTATCAAGCAGTGGCGAACATTTTAGCAGCGGTCTCTAATGGCCATATTACGTATTTATAAAGGAAGAAACCTCAGTTTTTTAATAAACAATCATTCTTATTTGTTAGATTATCGACGGATACAAATTATAAACTGAGTATAAAATGCATATAAATATTCCTTGAAGATATTAAATAAACTGATAAATCTACTGATAAAAACCTATTCCAGTTATTCCGGCGGCGAAAAATACTAATGGCATTTAAAATAGCCACGAAATAATTATATTCTTTATGAAATCGGAGCCATATAAATTCGCTTGAGTAGGAATGTAAGAGTTAACGCATGATACAGTGGTGTTTTTATTGCGCCATTTGACTGTACAGTCTTTCGATGTTTTGAATATCCGCACCACTTTCAGGATCTACAAAATTATACAGACGATTCGCTTTCACAAGCGAAAATCCCGCACTTCTAATTTATTAGTTTTATAATCTTTCCAACGGTTGGAAACAACTGTAGGTTCATCAACTATTTCTTTCATGAAAGCAGCGGCACTTCTATCTGCAACTTTTCCAATGACTCAATCATTCGTCAGTCTCTTTACACAATCCACCGAATAGCCAGTGCTATGGAAGTACTTGACCCACTTCATTTTAAAAACTTCGTAAAAATGCTTTCGTTGATTTCTACTATTTTGTTGAGCTCTCCGATTTTACCGGAAGCTTTGTCAAAACGCTATGAGCACAAACTTTCCGCAGGTAACCATTCTAATCTATTACGGTATTGTTAGCCATATCGAACTGTGCCGCCCAAGCGGTTAGTGGTTAGTGACGCTGACTGCCTTACCGAGGACTCTTGTTTGAATCCCCAGTGAAGATATGGATATTTGTAAGTGTATAGCGCCTGTGCGGTATGGAGGCAGTCTAAATATGCGGTGAGCCGCAAGTCCTGTCGAGAGGTTGGCGGTATGAGAAAAGAGGTGGTAGACCCTTGACTCGCCCACCCAGAGTGCTCTCTCTCGAAATTGGGGGCGGAAATGAGATAATTCAGGCTGTCACCTATATGCTGCTCAAGGCTCCTGCAAACTCCTTGCGACGATGATTGTCGTGGGCTTGAACTGACCATTGGGACATTGGTAACAACAGCAACATATCGAGCTGTTCTCTCCGCCATTCAAAGGATGTTGATTCTCTCGATCAGCTGTAAATGAAGCGGAGTGCAGTCACAAATTAGATTCTAAAATTTTCGAACTACGTTTCTTTTCGAATGGATATTCTGTTATCATAGTTTCTTACGTTGAATCGCCATTTTTTATTCAAGTAAAGCGCCATATTGTGTTCATTAACACAAATTTTCGATGGTAAACTTCCATATAAGTTTGAAAATAATTCACGGCTTCGTGTTCTGTGAATTCCAAATTTTTATCATTTATTTCTCAAACTGCAAGAAAAAATAGTTGACACTTATATTCACTTAAATTCTTAAATTCTATCCTGGTTTTAAAAAAAATCGTTTATTAAGAACTGACCTGAATTACATGATACGAAGCGCAAGCATCACGACAAGGTAGCTTGTCTTCCTTGCATTTTTCATTATATTCGATGTAATTATATGGATAAATACCTTTTAGAATTATTTATTACTGCCTTTAACATGATCTTTCAGGATATAAAATCGTTCCATTTCAAGATTTTCAACTCCTGTTTTCAGTGATGTAGGCATAAAGTTGAAAGAATCCAAAAATTGTAATTTCTCCACTAAAAATGTAACAAAGTGCTCCATATTTTGTGTGATGTAATTAATTTTTTGTGCTTCATTTTACCAGGTCTTTGCGTGTTCAGATGACCATCATAGTTCTTCAACACGTGAAAAATAACCTGAATGTTTTTCGAGAGCTTAAAATTCAGATTACATATTCTGTGGGCAGCTGCTTGATTACGTGCCCGTAATATTATCATAATCTCGAACACGTTCTTTGGCTACAGTATTTCTACATTTGGAACAGACTTGCTGAAAACGAGCTTCTTCAAAAGATATTTCCATCGGTCTTTTGTTATTTAAAACATTACTTACTGATTTCTCTTTCGTTAAACATACCTTGAAGGAGTGTTCAGCAACATAATCTCCTTCATAAATTGCAGACTCTTTGAACTTTCTTCCATTAAATCTATAACAAAATAGAAATACCCACATGGAATATAGCAGGCCATAATTGCTCAACTAGATGTGTTTGGATCTTTTATATATGTATCAACCTTGACGATAAGCTATTTAAAATCCGAATGTATGATGTAAAATGTACTTTCATTTGAAATTCATACTTTTCAAACTATCCTAATTTGGATTCTTGTATAGAATTTTACAGAAATGACCACAGGAATCTTATAACCCAAGATAGATTTCGCTAAAAGGTGATGAAACTTAGATCTCATCCTGAACTGGAAAATGAGACTTTTCAGACTTTTCTTTAACTCCGTAGACGTTTGGACTCGATTTGGAGAAATATCAGCTTAGATCTTATTCAAAGTAGTTTGAAAAATCAAACACCTGAAGGTATGCTTTCGATGACGAGGTACTTGTTGTTTGTGTTATCTTAAGACAGATAAATTAATACCCCAGATTTCACCTATGACAAATTGGTTATCCTCTCGGACTCCAAAGAGGCACTACAGTCCATTGGACAGTTAGAAATGGTCCAGTCTCCGAAGACAATGTCTTTGAAGGGTCAGTCTCCCTTCAATAATAAAGTCTTTTGGAGAAACTGAAACTATGGGGTAAAGAAATTGAACTACAGTGGATTCCCAGTCATTGTAGCCTTTACAGTAACGATCAGGCCGACAGACTTGCAAAAAGTTGTAGAAATTGTTTAAAAGGTAGCTACAAATTGTTCTTACCATTCTGCAAAACTATACATTCATAAATTTTTGAAACAAAAACAGAGAGGTGAACTCATGATTGTGTGTATCAACCGAGAGCTCGAAGGGCATCTTGGAAAGAAAATTACCGGACAAGCCACAGAGAATAGCTGTGGATATTTTTAGGCTTGAAACTGGTCACGACTGCTTGGCGAGCCATCTCTATTGTGTTGGTATTCTTACCAAATCAAACTGCCCACTTTTCGGCTTAAATGAAAAAATGGACAGGACACACATTGGAAGGGTCTCGACGCTGTGTGGAGCCTGTGAGATAGAAAGGAATTGGTACGTTAAAAAAAGGATGACATCTGGACTTTTTATGTTCACAGAATTCTAATTTGTTTGTATAATGTTTGCTTTATTCTCTGACACTGGAAGGTAGACTTTTTCAAACTGCATTTTGTTTTCTTCTTCTGAAGACATGAGTATTTTCTGAAGGCCATGAGTTTGACGGTTTTGTTTATGCGATGACAAAATATTTTGCCTCGAAAACCGATGTAACAGTAAGGTCAAATTAAAAAGGTAATCCCACTATGCTTTGTCAGAGAATTTTCAAGCCTACTGATATTTTTGTGTAATTTTAATGTCATTTATCATCTTCTTAAATTTCAGTTCCTCTATGTACTGTTCCCATTTCCTAATGCTTTCAGAATGTGAAGAGTAAGAATGAACTGTTAAAATGGACCATAAAATGGTGAACCAAAACATACACGTAATTTTGTGAATAATTCGTTTTTAGTTGTTTTAAGTAATTCCTACAAAATTTCTACAGAATCTACGAAAGGCAAGAAAATGTTTGTTAAGAATTGGAACGAATGGTAAATACAAGTAGTTCTTGATTTACGAAGAGTGCCGTTCCAGAGGCTGTTTTTTAAGTCGATTTTCACGTAGATTGGAGACTTATTTTGTTCTTCATATCTTTGATAATAATTTTATAAATTAGGCTTTCGTTTAATGGGAAAGCGGAATGTAAGACTGTATAAAATTACATAGCATTTATATACGTATGCGCTGTAACATACATATTTTATAAAATTAACACATGCTCTTCCTTTAAATTAGTTAACATGAACAAAAGCATATAAATTATGTCTTAATTAAAGCAACATGTGAGCGATTTCTACTCATTTGTATCACTCATTGCTACCCGGAAAATTACTTTAAAATTTTTTTGTGTTGACTTTTTTACTCTCCTTCAGACATTCAGGGATAGCTTCTAATTGCTTATTGAATATTCTTTCCAACATTGGCCAACGATCAGTGTTTTTATCCGCATAATCGAGTATTGTCCTCGATATAGGTCCTCGATTTAATTTAGGAAATGCTTCAGATAATTCTTTTGTAGAAAAAAACGTGCAGATATTTTACATCTCCAAAGTATTCTTCTATTCACCAAAAAAGTAAACTAAATAACATGGACAAGGGGCAATGACATTTTATTGGTCATTCTGCAATGCGAGTGCAATACTATACTTGCATGCATATGCCAGCAACAAGCTTAACTTAGAGAATTTGCTGCTATCAGTCGCAAAAGCGAGTCATTGTAAGACGGGACTATCTGAAAGATATATGAAACACACTGAGATTTTGCTTATAATGCTGGCGATGGTAAAAGAATTAAATGCTTATCAGACCCAAGTGTTATAATCAAGGTGACAAGTTCCTCAACAAAATTACAGTATATGCATAGAATGAAAAAAATTATGTACTTAATAATAAACTTAAGAAGATATTTTTATGCATTTTAGTCAAACAGCTATGTATATATAAATAAAATCAATAAATAAAAAAAGAAAATACAAAACATAGTTGATAGAAAAAAAGTATACGGAATGTTCTTACGTTTCCATCTTCATATTTAGATGAGTGTGGATTTAGTATCGTAAATTTGTTACTGAAGAAAAGATGTAGAGACATTAGGTTATTTGGATGCAGGAGGCATGAAAAAAGAGCAACGCCTTCGCCTGGAATCGAACCACGGACCTCTCGGTTACTCATCGAGCATGCAGACCACTACACCACGAAGGCATGCGAAGAAGGCGGGAGAAATACCTTATAAAGAAATCTACCGTATATCAATCACTAAACGGGGACACTTGAGAGTGAAACTGATTAAACTTGAATCCAAGTTGCAGTCTGTGTATAGAAATCATCAAGTACAAGAGTCTCACTAAATTTAGTATATTCATCTAGAAGTAACCTCAAGTTGCACCTTAAAATGATTAAATTATTAAATAATTATGATTGAATAATTAAAATATTATGTAAAAATCTTTCATTAAACTTATTTTATATTTGAATGTTAATTCTCTATAATATGTTTTGAAAATTTACTTATTGTTTTATTCTTAACGGTTTCCTAGGGGCATCTTCCTAAAAAAACTGTGCCCCGAGCAAGTTGCCATTTGGGCTTCTAATTCAATTTTTGAACATTAAAAATTATGTATATGGTTTACACATGGGGCATCAGAATTTTAGAAAGAATTAGTTTGGACATTGCAAAAAGCAAAAACAAAAGAAGAAGAACGGTTGGGAGACACTGATGTATTAGAACTTTTAAAACAGAAGTGAATTGCTCTCTCTATTAGTTTTCACAAATAATTCGAAAACGGTAAAGAAATCTGCCGAAGTGGATCATGATTTTCCGAAACAAGATGCAACCAAAAACGTCGTAAGTATCAGTTCTTACAGTTTTTGAAAATTCACCTTGAACCAAAGTGAAAGAGAAATTACTGTCTACCTGCGATTTCGAAAAAACTCCCCCATCCTCTTAATGAAGCAACGCCAGGTACTTCAACTAGTAACTATGTTAGTTATGTAACTAAATCACATGTTTAATAAAATAATATATCAAATATGTATTTTAAAAAACAAAATTTTATTTTAACTCATGCGTAGATTTAATGTTAAAAAAAATAAAATAAAGCGTTTATTAAAGTATATTGACCAAATAATTTCAATTTATACAACGGCGATCTAAATTTAAATATTCCTCAGATATTTCATTCCGATAATTCTTCGAGCATTCGCGAGAACCATTTTTCATGTAGAATAAAATCCTTTTCAGTGTTATTAAGTGGAAAGTAATCTAAACACTTAACGCAGTGCTACTGCAAATCTTGAAGCTTGCGAAAGAAACAGGTTTCCCCCTCATCGAGAAATCCATTTTTCATCTGCAGCTGATGAGTCTCAGAAATACTTTGAGGCTATCACGTGACCGTACTTTAGTGAAACGTTTCCCAATCGAGCAAGTAATAAATAAAAATCAACGGAAAGGGAGGTGAGCGATGCGCGTGCTAGTTTGAAACATTGTAAAGTTGTTCGCGAATGACGGAGTCAGCGATGGCTATCTGACTGGGGAGTTGGGCGGGAAGTTTTCAGTTTCCGTGGAGACTGCTTTTATAAATATTTATTTCTTCACGGCAGTTTCAAAAGATCTGATGGATTGTTATTAAAGGTTTCAAAGGCTGGTTTCTCTGTTTTAAAATACTTTTGTTTAAAAAAGAAGTTGCTTTAAATGCGGATTTTATTCAGCTCTTAAGAATCAAGCTTTATTTTACTGTAAAAACGCTATTGATGTTTCAAATGGCCATACGTTCGCGACTTGATTTTTTTTCCGGGAATTCACAATACCAACTGGTCATTTAACTGCTTCATCACCAAGAACATTGCCTCATGGGAGGCAACCGATTTGACACGCGCAAGAACAGGAAAATTTCGCCGTAATTCTAAGGGTTTTCAACTTTTTTCCCCTACCACTAAACCTCTTGAAATACTGTTGCGTTATACGGGTTCGTGGATTTCAGAGTATCCGATGAAAACACAATGCAGAACAGTAAAAAGCACAATTTATTTACAGGAATCACTATTTACAGCACAGTTCCAAAATCACCTTTAAAAGCGTCGAAAATCTACAATAAATACGCTGAAACAATCAGCAACACAGCTTCAGGCTGTAACTGTAAAGGTAGCTTCACGGCAACACTAAACTTATAATAAACACCGTGGAACAATCACCAATACACTGTCAAGCTATACTGTAAAGGTAGCTTCACGGCAAAGCACTATCTCGATCGCTTTCCTTTCACTAAACTCTCGCGTAGCTTAGCACTCAAGTAAGCAGCTTTTCTCACAATTCTCACAACTAATCACACTACTAATCACACACCGGCTCTCAGAAACGAAGGGGTTTATATAGCTTTTCTTTAGGTTCCACACGTTTCGAGAAATATCTCGACAGGAAGTTATTCTAGAAGCTTCCCGATTGGACCATGGGATATCGCCAATTTGGTCGCCAAATGGGCGATAAAGTCGCCAATCTGGCAACCCTACCATACACTATTTTATGGCAACCCTAGTGCTATGCCGGAAAGCTTACATACAGGCGCAACCGCCGAATTTTTCGCAACAATACTTTCGGTTCGCCAGAATATGATGTCACCCCATTCCGTTCATACACACTACATGTTCAAACATGTAACCATCGGTACGATAGCTAACATCGCTAATCACTTCACAAACAAGGGCGAAAATTTCCCGACAGTAAAGAAACATATTACTTTGTAAAATTTAATCATTTGTTTTCCATGTAAGCGCATGCTTGTAGACACGTATCTGCTTGCTGCTTAGTGAGTTCTAACAGAACTCTTATCAACCTTTTAAAATCTTTCGCATAGCTGCCAAGTGCTTGAATATGTTGCTGGTGGTTAGGTTAGGTTGTTGGAATATGGCAAAACAAGTGAGAGCTATTTGCCTAAGGAGAGGGATGCTTTTCTGGAGAACTGTTTAAGGGAAATTGGCTCGCATTTACGATACACATGGGGAAAACAATGAAAACCAACTCCGCAGCCAATTCATGGGCTTGGGTTCGAACTACGGTATTCAGTGGACTCAACCACACGGCCATGGGTGAAACATGTCGCTGATGATGTGGCTATTCGTTATTAAGGTTACTTGGCATGAGCGTTAATTTCCTCTTTTCTCTTTCCTGCTTTACTACGTCACAGCCCAAGAACCGACTCTTGCCTTATGGTCATAATCAGTGGTTATTCTGCCAACATCCCTACATGTTATTGACATTGACAACAACTTGAGATACATCACACCCCACTCTGAATTCGTGCAAAACGCTGTGCTTTGAACTCATTAAGTAAACTCTTCAATTCGAGAACTAAGTCTGTTCGCTTTGAATATGTTTAGATAGTTCCTTTTATTGTGTATGTCCTTTGTAACTGACTTAGTGGCTGAATGTTGAAGACATTTAAATACTGCAAGTCCGAATCGAGCTGCATCCCAGGTGAACAGTCCAGAAAGTCTTCTACAAAGGCTTGCTTAGAAAAATAGTTCTCATGCACATTATTGTACCCATATTATATAAACTAGACTAGCCTCTATACTGTCTCCAAAAGTTAACCTTGAAAGAATCAGCCAATAATTAAGGGGTCGGATACAATTGTCAGGCAAGTTAACTTCCTTTATTTATGGAAATTAAGGCTAAATACGTGGCACTATCTCTCCGAATGGCAAGAATTTTAGAGGACTTAAATACTAAAGATCAAAAATGATACTGCGAATGCTTTTGTCTTAAATGGCTACAGTGGATTCTAAAGCAAATCTCCCGCGACCTTCTTTCGTGATAGGAATTTGCGATATGTTGCAATGCAGTATTCTGTAATGCAAAAGTTTGCGCTTTTCTAAGAAAGAAATTTATTGTTATATAAGTTACATTGATGGTGGTGTCAACTGATGGTTTGGATTACTATCAAATTATTTTGACAATAGTTATTTGACTCAAGAAGTTCAGGCAGCTTTGAAGTACCTGAGGAAATTTGAAAAAGATAAAAATCAAAGTCCATCTGAATAGTCCACATTTCTGTGGCTCGTTTTGTGTGGTTATGATACTGCATTGAAAAGATATATATATGTATGTATGTATGTATGTGCGTGTGTATTTGTTTGTTTGTGTATGTGTGTGTGTGCGTGTGTGTGTGTAAGCATAAATATCTGCCAATCACTTAAATAGTTTTGATAAAATATGAAGTGATTGGTAACATAATCGTTTTTAAAATTTTATAAAGATCTTTATTTTTTTTCATTTCCTTACTTCTGTTTTGAGGACTTGAATACTATGTAGGGATTTATATTTATTTTAAATAACCAGTTAATTTTAATTTTAAAATACTTTCCTATAAGCCTTCATTTCCCTAATTGTCAGTGCCAGAACATTTAAATTTAGTAGCGCGCGCGAGAAATGCAAATTCTACTAGTAGAAGAATAAGTTAAATATCGACTTTCCGGTGAAGAAAGAGGGAGTCTGGGAAATTACAGTGCGTGCTTATACGCAAACTTCTGTTTAGCAGGACTGCCGGTTTTGACGTGGCTTAAGCAAAGAATATGTACTGTTAAGAAGGAAAACTTCGCAAAAGCAGAAGTGGCTCCCTTCCAGCGAAAAGGGAAACAACTGCGCATGCGTGAAATATTTGTCGCCAAAAAACGTTAAAGCTCGAAGCTGAATCAAAGAATATGGTTTGGACAGGTTTGCAAGGTTTGACATATTCTTTAGTTTGACCGTTACGTTTAGTAAGAGTTTAAACAAAGAATAGGTTCTCTGGTTTTAAGTAGCGATATGGACAATAGAAATTCAACAGCCAGTGAAAGTGAAACTTCACCTAATATTTCATCATTTTCCAGGTAAGCTTTATTTCTATCTTTTTATCATTAAACTTAAAAAAATAGTGTAATTTCTGAATGTAGTAAATACCATCATTTTTTAGCGGTAGCTTTTTATTTCCATGTTGACAAACGAAATTTTATCTAAATATACGAATCATGTAAGTTCTATAAAGATATTTTCATACCCCACATTGCAGTATTAACATTTTTACTGCCAATACTTTTCAAATTTCTAAATGTTATAATCTGTGAACTAATAATTTTAATTAATGAGATGTAGAATATTGAAGGCCTTAAATGTAAATTAGGTAAATGTTTCAAAAATAGTTTATGATTAGTGTTGTTAAAATCTTTAAATATTATTGTAAATGTAGCCGTATGTATTGGCACCGATAATATATTTGCAACAATTTTCATATTTTATCTGATATTTTTTAATTTTATCAATTTCTATAAAAATGGAAATTTATTGTGTATCTTTTGCTTAGGAAAAGGAAAGCAGCTAATAAAACATGGTATCGATGTTTTTGTTGTGGTACAACATCTTGGAAAAATCCAGAGAGAAGATTCTTCGGATTCCCTAAGGATCCTGTTAGGTAAGAGTTTGTAACTTATATTTATATACATACATAATTTATAAATATTTGATTATTATATCATTATCCTATCTTTGTACAGTAAATATACGTTATCGATAAATTCAGGTAGTCATTTATTTTGCAGTAACTACTTCATAAAGAAGCTCTAATTTTAATTTTTCTACGGTCTAAATCAGATGGTATTTTGACTATTTAATAAAAATTATTGTAAATAATAAAAATTAATCAATTAGCATTCTAATGTGTAGCCAAGTTTTCATTAGAATTATTTCATTTAAATAATGCTACATCTCCACTAGCAATAAATTCATTAAATCAAAGAAAATAAAGTTACTCTTTTCTCTTTTTACAGGTCAAAACAGTGGGCTGCTGCCTGCAATAAAGATCTGCTCAGCAAATCTGCAGATGAATTATACAGAAAAGGAAAAGTGTGTTCTATACACTTCACTGAAAGTAACTTCCGATCAACCAATTTCCGTTACCTTCATTCTTGTGCTGTACCAAAGAAGTTAGGGCAAACAGGTAACCATGATTCTCTATACATTTATGTAAAATTAAATTTTATTCCTTGTGATAATGCATGTTTTTATCTTGTTTTATAATTTTAATTTTTAACTGTCATTTCGTATTCAATAAATCAGTTATGGTTTAGTAATGCATCAATAGTGCTGGATGCAAACCATTTATTTTTTATATGAAAGTTCATTGAGATAAAGAAAAGTGCTTTTCACGAATCATAACAATGAAACTTCAGTTTACAAATTTAATTTTTTCCTAATGGCCATTTATCATTCAAAAAGTTTGCAAGCAGTATGCTTTTTTGTTTGTAAAGTAAAACTATTTTTCCCATAAAAATCAATGTTAAGTGGAGTAATCCATTCATGGATCACAGGTGATTACTTATTTAAAATTTACTACAGTACCTTGTGTATAAGTTTTCAACCTAAAAAGCAATGAAAATCGTTAAAGATCATTGCTGCTTCTGAAGTTTTGGCATTTATTTTCTTGCTGAACTAATTTTTGTGGCCCTCTAGTATTCCACGTGTTTATTGAAAACGTCTAAACCCAAGGCTAGAGGCATAAATATCGTATCGTTTTGTGATAAAAATGAGAAGGCGGATAACTTAAAGAAGCTTTTGTGAGTAAAAATAAAGTTCTTTTTTTTTTTTTTTAAATTTCACGTCAATGGCCAACAGTTTAGAATCGGCACTGGTTCTATCACATTGTACTTAAAAATCTATAAACTAATATTTCACTACAGTAACCCAATAAAAAAAATCACAAGGCATAGAACTATTCATAAAGTAAAAAATAGCTCATAAATAAATAAAAGCTGTGTCAGTAATGATAAGTAATTTTAGAATTAAGAGAAAAGTCTTCCAGAAATACTGAGCACTGTAAAATTGTTAACTTATAAAATTGCAAATTTGAACTGTAAAGGATTATGTAATATTTAAATAAAGTATTTTTTATATTTATTCTTATTAGATGATGAAATTCGAACAATAGTAGATACTGAAATGGTGTCACTGACTCGAACAGAAAAAAACAGATGAGACTGGAGCTCAAGAGCTGCCATCTGCAAATAGTAAAGACCAAAGGAAGGAAGCATTTACAACACCAGAAACGCACTCCAAAGTTTACACTCCGAAGAGTTAAAAAATAAAAAGTTTTGGTGAGGAAGAAAATGAACTGGAAATTGATTTTGATGACCTGTTGCTTCCATTAACTGAGACTGCAGGTAATGCTGTAGATATTCCTAATGCAGGTGCAGTACATGATGTATTTGATCAAAATTCTTCAGCCTATGTTGCTGGGTATATAGCTAAGCAGGCATTAAAACAGTTTCCTTTGTGCCTGTTGTGCAAAAGTGTTCTTGTTGCAAATAAAACTTTAGACACACACACCTATTTTTTACATTTTAAAGAATATGATTTTATGAAAGATGGATTGTGTTACCCCTCACATCAGTTTACTTTATCTGTGTGTGAGATGGGTAAAAGGTTCAAAACTGTGTTTGAAAAAGTATGTTATCATAAAAATGTAAAATCCAAAATTATATCCGAGTTGAAAACTATTGATCATGATTGGCTTAAATGCCATCTTCATGCCTTTCAGTTGTGGGAACATATTGTCAACTCATATGTGCAACTTCTTTTATACTTCAAAATCAAGGAAACTAATAAAGTGTTAAGAAGTGTGAAAAAAGCCAAAAAAAGATTACAAAAACTAAACTAATCGTTTTATATGTGTTAGCAAAAAAGCATAAAATTCAGAATACCAAATTAAACATTTTTAAGTTCTTAAAAAAAAGTAAAAAGAATCAGTAGGTAACAAGTAAATTTCCTAAACTATAGTTTGCATCATTTGCAGGCATGAAAAGTTCAAAACTATTGACTGTAAATTTGCTCATGATATGCTGATTCTTGTTGCTAATTATTAGTTCATGTAACATTTAATATTTTAGCATATTCTTTTTATTATGAATACTAATATATTTGAAAATTCCAAATCTGAGTTCTAAAATTTGGGGGGGGGAGAACTTTATTTTTATTTTGTCAACATTGGTACATTCTGATTATCTGCATTCCCACGAAAAATTGAAAACTATTCATGACATTGGGAATTAGCAAAGGAAATCTATTTGGCTATATTAATAGCTCACTGACAAAAACATTCTGTCCATGAAGCATTATATGCGGTGAGAAAATTTTTTATGTACTGAATGTTTATATATTTGCAATTGCTGGATACTGTTTGGTGAAACAGGCATTAAGTTGTATTTAAGTTTGCATGTTCTACCTATTTATACATGCTTATTATGCATTACTGCATGCATACTCATAAATTCCGAAAGCTTACTGTATACTGTAAGTTGGAATTGTGAAAATAATTGGAAAATACTGAGCATTTTTTTTTTTTGTTATTCCAACAAAACTTGTTCCAATAAATTAAAAATGTACTCCTTTTATTTGTTAATATTGTTATGCTTATATTTCTCCAAACTTGGATTTTAATATACTGTAACTTTTTGAATTTTTAAACTGATCTGTTGTATAAGTAAAATATAATAAATTTTATGTCTCTCATAACATGTATAAACCCAAAATTCATGAAAATATTAAGAAACTCCTCGCAGTATCTTTTTTATTTCAAATTGCATTTAGTGTGTGTGAGAAGCAATATTTTGAAATATAAATATGTATTAAAGTTACATATGGAAAATTGTATATTATGTATTGTATAATTCAAAATAAAAACTATTATTATAATTTGAAGAATTTACAAAACTGCTGTTAAGAAAATGATTTTATTTTTGTTTGTTAAATTTTCTGAGGAATTTTGTGTTCATTTTCTATTATGCCAATAACAAGTTTTTATATCATATTCCATGTGATTTATTGATTATAAGTGCTAATTCTTTTAACGTCTGAATAATAGTGAACTAATTTATTTATGAATTTAGTATATTTCGTGATTTTTAATTTGATTTAGAACTGATGCTTTTAATTGCCACATATGTTGTTGTCTTTTATATATTAAATTATAAATATGCAGATATTATACATTTCAGGATACATTGCTTGATGCAAGTTTCATTCTTTGATAAGTATATTAATTTATCGTGAAACTGAATACAATATTGGTTGAATCATCCTGAATGCAGTTATTGGGTAAATCATCTTCTTTACACAAGATCTTTTACAAAATAAAAAAGAAAGAATAATCATTAATAACTAAATTTTGAGACCACTGATTTGTTTAAAAAAAAAGACTTAAATTTTTATTAATTTGATTTTTGTATTGAAGTTTGAAATTAATGGTCAAGTATATTTAAAGTGTTATTAATAGTAATTATGCATGGCAATATGTCGTGTAAAATAATTCCATTATAATGTTTCTTTCAGTAATTCATTTCATAGTGAAGACAACAATCAGCTTAATTCATTTTTAATAATAGGTTAGGATAATAATTTAATAATAGGTTTAACCTGTTAGCCTCTTGCTTGTAAATTTTGTTTTTGTTCTGCTTTGTATTTCAATCATAATGCAGCAAAATGTGTACATACCTTGAGTGTAAATGTTCCTTTTATCGTATTATCACCCTTGTATAGACACTGACGGGACAAAACATTATGAGCACTGGAAAAATGTGTCCCACATTTTGAATCAACTTGAATGAAGGTTCGAAACAAGTATCTACGAAACTGAACTCCTGGTAGGTTTTTCACGCTCTGCCGTTAATTGTATTTATGCAAAGTGGATAAATGATGGTGGAATCAGCAGATGTCCACGTGTCATCAAAGAAAAAGGACTTTGGAGACTGACCCTGTTTGTACAGCAAAATTGGTGCCAGACCAAAGAACTGACCAGTGCTGTCTGGCAGCCACTGGAAATGGAATTTTCCAGCAGGGCAACAGCCTGTGTCACAAGGATTGATGTGTTGGAGTGGTTTGAGGAGGATAAGAATAAATTCCAATTAATATCCAGGCCACCTAACTCACCGGATCTTAACGCGATACGGCACATTTTGGATTTCATGGAGTGGTAACTCAGAGCTCAAGCATCACCATGTCGGAATATCTCAACTTTGTGTGATCACTGCTTAAACATTTGGTACAACCTATCTCCAGTCGTCTACCAAGAACCTGTATCCATGCCAAGGCCAGCTGAAGTTGTTATGCCGGCCAAAGTTGCACAATGTGCTATTGAGTAAGTGGTCATAATGTTTTGGCTCTTCAGTGTTGAAATATGCTTTGAAAAGTAATAATGTGGATTATATTGTTAAAGGATTGCAAAACATGGTAGCAATAGAAAACTTTTAAGTAAAGAACATTTAGTTTTGAGACGCATTAAAGAACATTATAATGAACACAATGAAAACTGCCTGCTATTATTTTAATCGTTTAATAATTATGTGAATAATATGTGGTTTAATAATCATGTGAAGAGTTTATAACAAGAAAAAAATATAAATTGTTATATTTTGATATATAAATGTCAATATAATTTGTTAATTAATTTCTTATATAAATTTTAATATATAACTTGTTACATAAATGTTAATTTTTAAGAAGGTTTTTAGAAATCAACTACATGTGCAGAGTTCTAGAAAAGGTTATATTTATGAACAAGAATGTCTATCCATTTAATGCTTTGATAGCAAGAAAAAAAATTTCTTACACTAACAAATCACTTCAGAATTTTGTTAAAAATATTGTCTGCTGCCTATTTAGATAATTAAATTATATGTAATTTGTCTGCAATTGGAGAAAATTGAATAAACAGAAAATATATTTCAAATATATTATGTTTTTGTTTTGTTTTTGTATTTAAGAGACATGAAATCTGAATGGAATTATAAAATACTTCTTATTCAAAAAAAAAAAATTATTATTTTAAGTATTACAAATGTTAATTAATTTATATTACATAGATGGTTTTTAACGTTGTTTGGTAGAGTAAGGATATTTTTGGAGACTTGGGCTAAAGTCTGGATAATGTGTTAAACAAATGGCAAAGTATCATGTAGAATTATGGAAGGAAGGAGGAAAAGGGAGTAAAGTATATAATTATTTCTGTTACTAATTTCAGAATACTTTAAATATTAAAATGATACTTGGTTTAATTATATAGATAATTTTTTTATTGTTTGCTTCTAGTACTGATGCTTCTGAAAAGCTTTTTAATACGCAAATATAGAATACCTCAAGCAAATGACACGAGGAAAAATTATATAGAGAAATATAGAAAGGAAGAGTGGATGCAAAGTCTAATATTAATTCTGCAATTAATTTCAGATTATATTAAATATTAGAAGTATAACTGGTGGACATTACGTGAAGTTGCAGTACTAATGATATTTCTGAGAACCTTCTCAAGGTCTGCATAATATATCAAACAAGGGGCATTCAAAAGTTTATATATATATATATTCGCGTGTGTGTGTGTATACGTACAGAAAAAAAAATCAAATGACACGAGGAAAAATAATATAGAGAAATATAGAAAGGAAGAGTGGGTGCAAATTCTAATATTAATTCAGCAATTAATTTCAGATTATATTAAATATTAGAAGAATAACTGGTGGACATTACGTATAGTTGCAGTACTAATGATATTTCTGAGAACCTTCTCAAAGTCTGCATAATATATCAAACAAGGGACATTCAAAAGTTTATATATATATATGTGTGTGTGTGTATATACATACAGAAAAAAAGATATTATGCAAAGAGGGTATGGGAGTTTTTGATATTTCATCTATAACTTTAGTACTGTTCCAAAAAAAATTGAAATTTCTGAATGTAAGTAAAATGTAAAAGTAACATCTTAGAAAACATGTATGTAGAGTTATACAAAAAGAGGGAGGATTATGTTATATATATAAATATGTACAGAATTTAAATAAATATATGTAATATTTAATTGTATCAATAATTAATTTAAACTAAAATTTGGAGGTTTATTATTTACTTAATATAAGGTAATGTGGTATGTTCTATAGCTAGAAAATTTTGTAAAGAAAAGTGTGAATTATGAAGAAAAAATCACTTTCAGTATATTTAAAAAACACTGATAAATTTATAAAATAATCTGTATTAATATAAAAGATTTTCTAATATGAAATTATCTAAGTGCATTTAGTTACAATATTATTAACGCGAATATCATTTTGAATTTCTTTAAACTGTAAAGGTAAAGAAAATATTTTTTCTCGCTAAATTAATTAATGGATTATTTATTTTGAGAAAAAAAAAAAAGCACGAAAATCCGAGTTTAAATTATCGCGACAAGTCAAAGAATGATTCATCTTTAGCCGCGTGTTCACATTGCGGAGGGGGAAAATGTCTGCCGGTACCAAAGAACCGGCACATCACCAGAGGGGAAATTCTCGCCAACAGATTCCGTCGCCAAATCCCTTGGCGAATGTTCCTTTTTCGTTGTAGCGGCGTTGCAGACAAAGTGGATTACATTACGTCTATGGAGCCTTTCCTTCTTTACATAGAGGTTCTTTGGCTTAAGCGCTATTATATTGCTGCCACTAGACTCATTTGCGCGCCGTAGGCTACAGGATTATATGAGCCCTGTAGTAGAATTCTACTTATTTGTGAATATCTCTTATTTTAAGTTTGATTATACTGTTTCAGTTACCGCCCAAGTTGACGCATTGTAAGTAAGTTAAAGAGTTTGATACAGGGCAGTTTTAACCCTTCCTCAGTGCAATCACTATCTCTCAAGGTTCTACACAACAGCAGGACAGTAGAACGTTACAACTAAAAGAATAAAAACACTCCACTTAATTTTCGGGTTCCAGGAAAAGAAATGCTTTGGTAAGTATAAAATTTTTGCATGTGAGATGTGGGAAGTTTTGCAATTACAAATAACTGCAGCTGAAAAAGAAAGTTAGGCGTTAGACCCAAATGTTCTTTGTTTGTAATGTGTAAATATAAAATGTTTGCATGTCATATCTGAGAAATTCTGAAATGACAAAAACAGAAGAAGAATGACAGAAGAAGACATTAACGTTTGGATTCTAGAAAACATTTGTATAATAAAATAAAATCTACTCCAATTATTCTTTGTTTCCTTTAGAGACAGGAAGTCGTTCTAGCTCCTTTAGCGTAGAGGATTCTGATGAGAGTTGACTTTCAGACGATTTTAATAGATTGAAGAATTTGAAAAATTTCTTCAGAAAAAATTCAAAAGGTCATTGGCAAAATTAACAGAGATGTCTGAGAAAAGTCAGCATGAACTTCGTCTACAGAATTATTGCGTACTGAGAAAATGGGACCATATGCCAGATATCATTTTCCACTTTTAAAAAGTGGTGTAAATACAGTGTAACGTAGCAAATAATCAAAACATGTTCTAGGCTAAATAAATTTAATGCTATATATCTAACGATGTACAGATTGCGTTTAAGAAATTTTTACATATATTTTCTACACAATCGAGCGAACGAAACCCGTGTCCGTTTCTTTCCCTTTCGAAGTCTTGGCTGGGTCCGCTGGGTAACGTGTCCGCCCTCTTCCGGCAGAGGCGAGAAAGAGGGTTTCTGCCCCTTTTCTGAGGTGTATCCAAGTCAGGGGAGTTCTCTTCCTATCCCCGCCTTCCTTTAGAAAAAGGGACGTTTAGAAGAAAATAAAAGAACATTTAGATTTTCTCTGAAGCTATGACTGTTTCATTACATTTTTAAAATTTGCGTAATTTATGAAGTACCCTATACATTGTTTTGTGCTTTGTAGATAAATTAGGGGCTTTGTGAATAAAAACTGTTTTTCATTTATAAATCTTAAGACAAACCTTAGCCTACGTTTGTATTTTTTATAGCTGCAGTATTCCATTAAGTGACTATTGACTAAAATTACTTTATAAAGTTAGTTCATAGTTTAAGGAATTAAGCCCTTATCTCTATTAAGTTTCGGAAGGTTTGTAAATTTTAGGCTTTAGAAAATATTTTTGACATTTTATGTGATTCATTTGACACTCAGATCTTCGATGCCATTTTACCCCAGATGTCCATTTTCTATTTATTTGCATGATTATTATTGCATCTGATTCCCCTATTCCAAAAAAACTAGCTTAATTTTTAATATTAGTCAGTAAAATAGGGATTTAATTGGTCAAGCTGTTATTTAAAGATCTGAAAAAAAAAAAAGAAAATTAAAAAAGAAAAAAGAAAAACTTATTGTGAAAAAATCGTTTCAGTAAGCTTACCCTGTTGCAAATATTGTCTATCACACAATGGGCCTCTCCCGACGGAGTTCAGTTCCTGGCTTTATACAAAGATCTCGCAAGATTTGCTAAAATAAAATGACCAATTTTTTTGGCCGCCTTGATCACCTGCTGGCGGCTATATCGTTGAGCACAAATACGAATGTCAGAGAAAGTATGGATGTTTATAAATGTAAAATGCCACTGCGATAATGCATTCTTAAAACACCGAAAAGCCGAAGGTTACTTCGAAAAGAAGATCCTTGTATCCATTCCCCATGCATCTGCAGGCACAGGAGGAGGGGGCGAGACAAAAGTCAGAAGTAGGCGGGACACCAAAAACTGTACGACCAATGGTGAATTTCTGCTCAGAGGGTCCCTCACTTCTTTTTCCCTACGATCGACCTCTCGAGGGCATTCACCGTGTATTTTGACTGCACCTTTTCTTCACGGACACTATACACTCGCAAACATCCATGCTTTCTCCAAAATTTAAGCTTGGACCCATTGGTACCGCAGTTAGCATCACTAAACATTACACCGGGTGGACGGCCCCAAGGATATACATTAACCTGAAAGAGAACCGGCTAAAAATCATACTATCACCTAAAAAATGCGCAGGGCCAACAACAGGTGTTCTTCTCTTCTTAGACATGATCTGATCTGACTAAAATCCTAAAATCAAAAGGATAAGTAACAACTAAACGTTTGACAAAACTTGACATACCTCCAAACATGGAAGCACCAGAATTTCAAATTAGAATTCCGTAGGAGACCTAAACACTTTTCAGCATAAGATGTGCGCTCAAAATGTTCCATAGCTGTTCTTTCCACTCCATCATCATCATTCAATCTCTTTCCACAAATGTCGAATTTCAGTTTTCACTTGGAGCTAAATTTAGAGGATGGTTAGGCTCCTTAAACACATTTACGGTTTTAAAATTGCATTTACGCTTGTTTTCGAATTGCTGAAAGAAGTCGGTATTGCATCTTGCAGAGATTTTGTTCATGTCAAGATGTTTATGTGAAAAGCAGAAAATAGTTATTTTAGATAGATCCAATCTTACTACTATCTCTTTAACGTTTTACTTGACCTATATCTTAATACTTTCTCCTGAAAATGAACAGTATTTTCTGACGCCAATGGCTTTAGTAGTCGACCTTCACTAGAATCATCCTCTAGATCAGGGGTCGGTAACCATTTAGTCATCGAAGGTACAAAATAATATTTAAATAATCTTAGCAGACGCCACCCATTTAAGTTTCGTAATCAAACATCAAACGTCATATTGCAAACTAGTTTTGTTTAAAAGATATATTATTAGTAAATTAAATAACAAATATTTATAATGCATACTCTTTAAATATTTTGTTTGATATGTCAGTGTGAAACTCTTGTTTGTAATTTGTCTGATAACTTTCTATAATATAATTTGAGTTGCATAGGCTGTAAATTCGCAAAGTCAACAAATCTTCAACGAATCAGATTCAGTTTGCAGTGCAGACACAATTTGAAGATGTGAGTCTGTATTAATATTATGCTCTTTCAGATTTTCTGCCTTTTTTTTTTTTGGTACTGGGGAAATGCGTTAACGATTTTCTGAATAGATGAGACCTACACCATTCTAACACTGAAGCTATTGATAACTCTGATCATATCAGCAACATGGTTATTCTTGCCTAATAATTTCAATTTTAGCTCATTAAATTCCGATGTCAAATCGGTCAAAATAGCCAAATTTTTTAAACAGTTTTTGTCTTCCAGCTGTTAGTTGTTTTTTCCTTGGGATGTTAAAAACTCTTTTATCTGTAGTACCAAACTGATAAATCACTCAAGCATATTTCCTTTGCTCAACCAAAGAACCTCAGTGTTCGGTAAATTGTATATCTTTGTCATTTTCCAAAAGCGGTTTAAATAGTTTACGTTACATCGCACTTTTCTTCATTATCGAATAGATTATTTTTGTAACAACAGGATAACATCTTGGAATTCAACGATATTCGCACACAATGTTTTCTGGTGTAAAATGTAGTGATATGCAATAAATTTTAAAAAAAAAGGGATCTTGTAGTCATTAAGCAATGAACATCTGACATTCTTGCCTGGTATGGCTTGCGCACCGTCAGTTGTTACTGAAGGTAATTTCTCAGTCTGTATTTAGCCTCAATCAAAAACGTTTTTATTTCACAAAATAAATCATTTCCTCTTGCGTGCTCCTTAAGCAGTAGCAAGAAACTCTTCTTTTATGGTGAAATTGTCAAAGGCCATCTTGACATTTATTGCTAATTGTGCTATATCTGTTATATCTTTCGGTTCGTCCAATTGTAAGGAAAGAAATGCACATTTGTTCATGTCTTTTAACAGTTGGGTTTCTAAGTGGCCTGTGATTGTTTCAATTCTTCTTCTAACAGTTCTAGTTGATAACTGCATGGCATATGTGACAGAAACAATTTCTTTTGTATTTTTAAAACGCTGCAAAAAGTAAGTTTGCAAATTCCAACATTGCTTCTTTTATTATTACTCTTATGGCTTTTTTTATTTCGCAAGTATATGCGAAACGTTGCTGCAACTGTGGATGGGACTGCCTTTGATGTTTCCAGTGGTTTGGTAAAAACAGATTTTTGCTTCGAAATCGATGACTTCGAAGCTCAGAAAGTTCAGGATACTCTGAGTCAAACATTGGTTGCATCGTTTTAAAAATGTCTTTCAGGGTTACGTTTTTTCGGAATTACTACACGACTGGTGCTCCCATTCCTAATTAAAATTAGAAGCGCTTGCTTATTTAGCTTTGTTCATCATGGGGTGTTACAGTCATCACTTTGTAAGCAAATCTTTGCAAGAAAACATCCTGGATGATCAGAAAATACGTAAACAAATCTAACGAGAAAGCGACGACAGAGTACATGCACACTATATACCTTGGAATTATTGATTTTACTGTCTTAAAGTCGGAAATGTGGAGTATGTTTACGAATTTATCAAAATTGCCATAGACAGGCAAACAAAGTAGACAGATACCTTGTTTTGAACCCGCTAAGTCTTTCTTCCTGCACGCACTGGCTATTACATCAGAGAGGTTACGGTTAAATGCATCAACCACGGAACGCCGCGAAGCGCTGTTGGGTCGATCCTACTTTAGTCGGCTCCGCTCGACAATGAAAGAATCTTGCACTTATCAACCTCCAAACTTCAGTTAAGAAGTAAATACAAATTTCAGTTTTTACTTCCTTGTACGTAGTAAAGATTCCCGTATTTGCGAATGTATTGTGTACTTGCTGTTGTAGGAATTGTGTACTTGTAAGTATTATTATCAGCGTACCTGTAAGTATTATTATCAGCGTATCTGTAAATATCGTGTATTTACTCCAGTGTTGTGCATCCGTATTGTATTGCAAGCACCTGTATCGGTGTATTGCAAGAATAACTCTATTATTTTATCAACATCACCAACATTCCTATAATAGCATTGCATTATTTACATAATAGGAATTTATCTATCAATTTATATATCAACATTCATAGCTATTGTCCTCCTGTTCCCTATTTTATACAATAATATATTCGACGTAACTGTAAATACAGCTGTGTCAGCGTTTTTGTAAGCCTATGCATATGTCAGCATTCGTGCACATGATTTTTAATGTATACATGTATTTGGGTTTTGTATATGTGTAATTGCGTATTTGCGTTTGTATTGCAAATCTCCTTTTGTAAGTATCATGCACCTGTAAGTAATAGTGTCAGCATATTTGTAAATACCATGTATTTGCGCACGTGTATTTGCGTGCTTGCGACTGTATAGCGTATTTGCTTTTGTAGGAATTGTGTACTTGTAGGTATTAATATCAATGTATTTGTAAATATCGTGTATCTGTTCCAGTCTTGCGCATTTCTAAGTGCTGTACTGCAAGTACTGCAAGAATTTCTGTAGTAACGTATTCTATATATTAGCATATTATAAGCGTCTGTAAGTAAATTGCATGTATGTAATGCACTAACATTTGCCTCTGTAAAGTGTATTGTTCACATAATTAGATATCAAGGGCATGTCTCCCAAATCAGTATGTGCTTTTTATATATGTTATGTTTGCATAACTGTTATTGCTTTTGCTAGTGTATGTCCACCTGTTCTTCCTTAACGTCTCCGCTCTCTTCTATTCTTCCTCACTTTCATTACTCTCAAACTTTTCTCTTCCCTTTCTCAACTCCGTTCTTTTCTTCTCTCTATATATTTCTCTCCTATGTTTGCTTATGTTTATATGTATTTATGTGCAATCACAACGTTATGTAATTCTATCACCTATGTAAAGCTGAAACCGCCCTTGTACAGCACTGTAACCTCCATGTTTAAAATCGTAAGGAACTCCCGGTGCTGCCTCTTTGGGGCTCTTGGAAGTTGTCGCTTCTAGATAGTGGAAGACGCGGAGCACATGCCTGCTTACCTATGTTAGACACCAGGCTGCTTGCCTTAGATGCCTGCTTTCCTATGTCCCTGTCCTCCGTCCCCTGTCACCTGTATGTAGTAAAGGAAATATTGTAATCGCGAAGAATTTCGAGTAACATACTTCAACAAAAATATCCATTTTGACCACTTTGCCCATCTGGAAGCCCATTTGAAAGATGATTTTGTGTGACATCTCTACGTACGCACAGAATAAGGCCTCTTTTTCTAAATAATAATCATCAGATACGTTTCAAGCAATGGCGATGTAATAAAGTAGCTATTTGACACACGGATGTAAAAATATGTAATTTTAATATGTAAGATATAAAATAAAATAAAAACTGCAAAATTGCACACAAAGCAGAATAATTTAGTGCGGGGATATTGGGACAGGTGGCGGGCGCCGCATTGCCGACCCCTGCTTTACGTAGTGGTCTCAAACTATAGGTCTCAGGGCCTGCGGGCTATATGCGGTCCCCGAAGCAATTTTATGCTGCCCACAAATACATTTCAATCATGTATTCACTACAAGTTTGATGTTCATACCACATCTTTATGTTAGAAGCCCCGATGCTTTTGCAGGCTTGCGAGACTGTTTGTTCTTTGAACTTCTTGTAGTTTATTTATATGATTGGATTTTTTTCTTTTATGTGTCATTGTATTATTTTGCGCATTGTCTATATATGATTACGTTACATATTGATGTATTGTGCTGTTGATGTATAATTTTTCCTCCGTAATTATTTCCTCAATATTATTTTCAAGCATTATTTCATTTTGTTATTATTGTTGATTTTTTTAGGAGTATTAACATAGTTATGGTGTATTTTTATTATAATAGTATTTATATTTTATATTTTTTCTTTGCTTTTTCAGACTTAGGTATTATGTTTTCATTGCTGAATTGTATCTCCTTGTACTATGAGTTAGTTACTTATATCTGTAAGTCTCGTGGAATACTTCGTGGAACACGAGGAGTTCTGTATTTTTTTTTCTTGATAAAAAAAGTATCTTTATGTCTCTAAATTATGAGATATAAAGATATGGCTTGAGCGTATGTACGCAATTGCTTCTGAAAGAAAAAAAGTAAAATGGCTTTGCTTCTGTATGCATGTATGCCAGGCTACATGACTAGATTAAGGTGAAAGAATTTCCCTCGTTAATACCGTCAGTAAATTGAGTTTGCTAGCCGACAACTGATGTCACTTCAGTATTCTGAAGTGTCCGGTTTTCCGGTTAAGGTTAAGATTAAAAGTAAGATATCTAGTGGTCAATTTAAAGTTTTGTAATTATCTGAAATAAATGCCAATCTAAAATTTAATATTTAGCTGCAAATACGTGCGAACTACAAAATATAATCAATAGAAATATCCTTGCAGTTATCAACCTCCAGACTTAAAAAGTAAATATAAATTTCCGTTTTCACTTCCTTGTACGTAGTAAAGGAACTATTGTAATGGCGATGAATTTCGAGTAGCATATTTCAACAAAAATATCCATTTGGCCCCTTTCGAATTCATATGAACGATGATTTTGCGTGACATCTCTACGTACGGGCAGAATAAGGCCTCTTTATCTAAAACGGACTGTAAAATGGATTCAGAAGAAATTTTCTTCGTGAATCTCAACGTATGTATGTATTTCGCATAGTTCAAAAACGTATGCCAATAAGTATATTGTACAACTCAAAAACGATTAACTTCAAAACATTGAAATTTTATATATGGGACTGCTATAAAATCTAGTTGTTCACAAACCTCCCCCTCTCTCTATTTTTTCTTTTTCAATCGGCAGTACCATATGTATGCATATATATACTATATCAGACTAAAGCTAATTTTGCACGCATTCGAGACGCCCCTTTTTTTAGGTTTTAATTACGACAATTTTCCTGCTAGTTTTATTCAGGGAATCCCTTAACTGTATATGATTGTAACTAATTCGTTTGCCTTAAAAAACCTTTTTAGCGATTTTTTTCGTATATATATATATTTTTGTATTTAGATTCTTAATTTGCATTTTAGAGTATCTACGTTTATGTTATAATTTCATTGTCTTAAGGGTTACGAATACAAGTCGGGAAAAGATCTGAGCATTTGAGAGTCACTGAAAGATATTCTAAATTGAAAATTTATTTCGTAATTTACGGTCCTGAATCTCAGATGTCTGAGAGGAACAAAACTTGTATTCGGAACTCATTGATCAACTTGATTTTGGGCTTTAAAACACGTTTCCCTTGATAAGTTCTGCTTGAAGCGTTGAACTGAGGAGATCAGTATGTATATTTATTTTTCTTTTCTTTTCTTTTTATTTTCTTTTCTTAGCAATGCTTTCAATATTGTAAAATTTTTACTTGCACTACCTTTGGGTGCGACTTTCTTCAAGATACAAAATGGTTAGGATCTTCATAGGAAAGAAACTGTAAACATGTATTTAAACTCCACTTTTAACTTTTTCTAAAAAATTTTCATTTTTGGCGATTGCGCATTTCATCTATTAGTTTCTAAACTTTGTTCTTGTAATCCTTTATGAAAATGTCTTCTGCTTATTGAGTTTATATATTTATATATATAACCACCCTTTTACCCGGCTCGATGAAGTCTGTTTTTTTTTTTTTTTTTTTTT
>KK113062.1:102315-118359 GCA_000611955.2 Stegodyphus mimosarum | reverse complement strand
CTGAATGACTATTGTTTTCATTTTGCGATTTTGCATCGGAAACTTTAAAAGTCTGAATCACTTTTCAAACTGTTGCCACCAAATCTTGCAGCCCTGTATTATATTTAAAGAAGTTAAATAATTAAGAATCTGCATAAATTCATGTATAGTTCTCCAAATATGATAAAGCAACGGTACCTAGAACCATCCAATTTTAAATAACATACGCGTTTCCACTCGAATATGCCCATCTGGAAGCCCAAATTTGGAATTTGGAATTTGTTTTATTATTTATTGCATATTTTGTAAAACTTTAATGAATTTTTGAATAACAAACTCAAACGATTCAAAAGCGAGCAATGGCAACACTCTACGGGGAAAATAAAACTTTTTTTTTTATCTTTAGCGCGCGGAACTGTGTATCGGAAATTCTAAAGATATGTTCATTTTAAAATTAATTATTTTGCGATATTACTGTTGAACTGAATTTTATGGTTATGGAACATGATATTTTATAAATAAAGGCAACACACAAAACGTTAAAAAACGCCCCTTTGGACATAATTTAAAATCTGAAACCTTTCAGATTTTTTTTTCTTATACGTTGCTAAAGTGGACATTTTTGGCTTTAAATGTGATTGAATTATATTTTTCTTATGCCTTTAGTTAATCTGTACTCAATAATTATAGAATTATCAACAGTTTAAAAGTGGTGTTAGTCCTAACGAAGCCACCGTTGGTTGCATTTAGAATTAACTAACTAACTAAAATTTATACCACCGTCCGTTCAATTAAGAACACTCGAGGATAAACGTCACCCGTTCACCGATGACCTTGCACACCTGCTGGGCCCGAGGTTCCACATCCTCGAGACACCAACAATTTTATCAGGCTCCCTCTGCTAAATGCTCAACGTTTAGCCGACCCACCGCTAAACACGGCCCAGTCAAGACCACCGTGTCGGCCGGACCGAGACCACGGTGGGGTGGGCGATGACAACTTGGAGCGATGACTGGCCGTTGATTGGGGCTACCTGCCAGCACTACACGGGATGCCCCTCTCCTTAGGCTTTACGTGGAATACCAAGGAGAGCAGTGACCAGACTCTCAATGGTCCAGTTTGCTATTTGGCTACCAATACCCTGGTGGAGGGGACTAACACCACCCGGCCCATGAAGAGCGAGTATAGACTTACCCCATGGACCATCGGTAACTGCCAAGTTCATAAATTTTATACCCCGTGGCCGAGACTGCCTAGGTACAGATCCTAGCCAGTAGCTTCGCATAGTACTCTGCGTCGACTCCCGGGGGGACATTTAGAACTAAAATAAATTTCAGTGCATTCAGTTGGTGCACACCAAATTCAGAACCTTTTGCTCAGTGGGACCGAAAGTTAAGTTTAAATTTCGTGCAACGAAAATTTTTTTGTTGTCCGAAAATCTTTTTTTTTTTTTTTTGGTTAGAAAGGTGTCTTATGTTTTTCTGTATTTTACAATTTTTAACGGAGACGTTTTGAATTTTTATACATTTTTGCCTTGCCGCGAAGTGAGAACTAAATTCAATGAATGAGAAATACATCTGTAAATGAAATTCGACGAAATAAATTTAAATGAAGTGCCAATAAAATATGTGAATAATTTAAACGGCCGTACAAGGAAGTCGTGTTGTGTTCACAACGGGCAGGAGACTTTTAGACACGTATATGCTGTAAATAACATTTTTCCACTAAGCAACTACATACTACATATTACCTCACGCGACAGTAAACTTGTACCTGTTTCCTTTTCGCGATTAGTGTAGATTCTCGTTAATTTTTTTCTCTTTGTTATTTGTTACCAGCAATTACGTCACAGATGCTCCATTAGCGTTTACCTTTTTTTTCGCATACTAATGAACGGCGAGAAGTTTCATTCATGTTGTTGTCTATATGTATGCTACACTTAGCGCGCAACTAATTACACTGTTTGGTGTCTGAGATTTCAACCAAAGATGTGTTTAAACTTCTTTTAAGATAGCGGCATTGTGTAAATTTACAACTGGCACATAAAACTCTAAATTCGCAAAAGACAACTGTTTGAATTTTTTATTTTGTGTTCTTTCTTGTAAATTATTTTGAAAATACTTCTTGAACAAAACATAAATCCCTTTAAGAAATAAATAATAATTTCTTTTCAACTTAAGTTTCAGTTTTGTTCGTTTCAGTTTACATGGCGACGATACATTTGTTTCAGCTGTGTAAAAAAACAACTTTTTTGTTTTTATTTGCGATAGCAATCTTCTGCAAGCATGCAATATTTATGCTGTGATTACTGCAGTTTCTTAAGCATAAAATAGACACATGTTAAGGATCTACTTTTATTTATTGCTAAAACTACGCAGTAAATCCATTCTCTATACAGCTTCATATTATCTTTCTTAATATATTGTAAAAACAATGTCTTTGAAATGGAGAACTAATCTTTTTTTCGTCTTTAACAAACAAATAATAAATTTATAATTAAGAGTATACTAATATCTTAAATTGCAGTCAGTTTAATGCCTTAAAACTGTAAGTAACTGTAATGTAAAACAGACAAGCCGATAAGAATTTTTTTTTATTATTAACGATCAGAAATATCTACACTTGCATGCAAAGATGTAGATGCTTGTTATAGATAAGTATGATATGAGTATGATTTTATAGATAAGTATGATATGAGTATGATTTTATAGATAAGTATGATATGAGTGTAAGGCTTAGAAGAAATACATTCAAATTTTATTAGGATGAGAAGCATTTACCCATGCTTACCGATAAGGGTAAATTAATCTAAAATTCCAATACAGAGGCTGTTGGCACATTTTTTAGACGATTTTGGTAAGCGGTAATAAAAACTCGTTTCCTGCAAAAGAAGTAATTGCAATTGTATTATGTTTTTAAAAGTCAAAATTATCGTCTATGGCTTGAAAGTTTTGTTTTTATTCAAAATGGCGAATTTAACAAAGCAGTGGTTCGAAGGCTACATTTACGCTCTTTAAATATGCATACTCCGTTATCCAAAAACAATGTGAGAGTCATGGTTTTGTGATATCTAAAGCGTCGATAGATAATATCATCCACAAGAAAGGAAAAAAACGTCAAATTGGAGCCTCGAGTGGGACAAAAATTCCAAACAAGTATCCGAGGAAAAAACGGACATCTTCGACCATTGCAAAGGTACGTTGTTTAATGTTAAAAGAAAATCCCAGTGTCAAAGGACGGTTGCAAAATCATTAAAATGCTCGGTGTCCACTGTAAACAAAATGATAAACGTTGTTTAAATCTTAAGAAAGCGAAACAACGCAATGTGCGTCGTCTTCATCCGAAGCATATCTCTCGACGCAGGACACGCTGCAGAATTCTGTATGAGAAACACTTATATAAAGAAAAATGGAAAACAAATGTCACAATAGATGAAGCATGGATGTATTTAAATGATTGTAACAAAAAAGAGCCATTTATTATCATAAAAGGGGAGAAAAAAATTAAGTACATGGTTCAAAGAATCGAAAGAAAGCTTTTCTAAGGGATTCATGATTGTTGCTGGTTTTTCTTATAATGGCAAGTTAAAAATAAAGAGAGTGCAAAAAAATGTCAAGATTAACTCCAAATACTATCAGGAACATATTTCATCGCCGATTTTTCTGAATAAAATACCATCGCTTTACCCACAGTGCCATCCATCTGTGAGACTCCATCTGGACAAAGCTAGCAGTCACACATCAAAATCCACTGTAAATTTCCTAAAGAAATGGAACAAAAAACTGGTATCAAGGCCATACACTTCACTGATATCCCTACTAAATCTCCCGATGTGTCACTTATGGATTTTTGTGCTTTCGGACTTTTAAAAATTGCATTATCCAAGCATTGTCCCAAAACCCTAACAAGACTCTGGAAAGCTGTTCGGGAGGAATGGGATAGAATAACTCTTCGGACACTTCAAAAGGCATTATTATCCTGGAAATTGCGGTGTCGAAAGATAGTTCAGAATAAAGAATGTCGAATAGAACATTTAAAACACAAGAATTTTATGTAATTTAGTTTTGTGAATACAATATGCATCGTCTAAAAAATGTGCGAACAGCCTTTGTATACACTGAATATGGTTGAAATTCCGAATTTTATGATTAATAGAATCTCTGTAATTCCGAATTTTATGAACTGAAATTCTTACTGAAACAAAATTTAAGGTCATAAAAATCATAGAAATATTTCTAATACTCTTTTTAAGTAAATATAATATCTACTATTAGTATTTGTTAAAATTTTTGCAGTTAAATAAAAATTAAAACGCAGTTCAAAGAAAAATACCTGATGTGGATACTACATGGCTTCCTTGTATGGCCCATTAAATTATTCACATTTTTGGCTGTATTTCATTTAAACTTATTTCATTAGAGACATATTTCGTATTCATTTAACTCAGTTCTCACTTCGCAGCAAGGAAAAAATACACAAAAAATTCAAAACACTTTCATTAAAAATTGTAAAATACAGAAAAAACCTAACACACCAAATACAGTTAAGAAACAATTTTTACGACTAAAATTAAAGTCTCCTCAAAAACAAGTAATTCGTCCAGTGCGGGCAAAAACTGAAAGTTAACTTTTGGTTCTATTGTGCAAAAATATACTGAATTTGGTGCAAAAACTGATTTAATTCACTATTCTACTAAGAGTTTCAAATTTAAACAAATGGCGACTTCGTTAGGCTTAGTACCACCTAAACAACGTATAAATTGTTGATAATTCTACAACAATTGCATGCGCGTTAACTGAAGGCATAAAAATCTCAACCGGAATATAAGAACAAGATAATTTAATCACTTTTAAAGCAAAAAGTGCACAATTTACCAAAATATAAGAATAAAACATTTATATATGTCTATGTGATAAAAATTTGGAGTAAGCTGTAACAGATTGACGATGGTTCTTAGAATTATAACTTGGACAGACTGCTGAATAATTAGAAGGTTAGGTTATTCAGTTACGGCAAAGCACACGAGGACTATCTGCTTAAAGGGAGGGATGCCTTCGTGGAGGACTTTCTAAGGGAAACCGGCCCGTATACACGTTACACATGGGGAAAACCACGAAAACGCTCATGCAGCCAGCCCGTTCGCGGGACTCGAACCTCGGACCGAACTACCAGTGTTCAGCGTCTTTACCGCTCGGCCGCTGGTGGGCGAATAATTAGAAAGATGCCACTCGAAGGAGAAACCTGAAGACAAACTTAACCGAACTAAACATAATCTTTATTTCTGGACACGAACTAATTATCAAAACGATATTTTTCATACACATGATCATGAGCGCAATACTTATACCACAGTTTTATACAGAGTATCACATCTTAAATAACGACATAGTTAGTAGCGAGACAAAGCACAGTGAAAGGAAATAGCGTCGAAGTGGCAACAGAGGAACAAGCTAACTGCGCATTTATCCAATATGGCAGTATGTTAAGAGAAAGGTTTTGGTTAAATTAGAAGGTTTCAGTTCTCAGAGTTACGTCATAAGCTTGCGCAGAAAGTGCGCGGTGGATTGATCTAGAAATGACGCAATCCAGAGAAGTTATTACGATTTTTAGAACAGAGAGGGAGAATTAAAGGCTTACCGTTCGTTTAAATTATAATTTTCATTTACATATTTTTTGTCTTACGTATCCCCCCTCCTTCATACAGGAAAAGGCTTGGCGACAGAAAAGCATTTCGAAGGGAAAGCATTAGTGTGTTAGAGAGAAAGTTTTTACAATATTTACATTGTGTAAGTCATGAGTGCGCATCAAAGGCATTGCCTGTAAGTTTCACTATGCCTATCATTATTCATAAGTTCTTTCACATGTAAATTAGAAAATATTTGAAAATGTAATATAAAAATATTACAATAAAATGTAATTTCTAAATAAAAGTATATGTCAATAAAATTGTCAGAAGCATAATTTTGAAAGCTCTTAAGTTATGTTTTTTAAAATAATAGAAAAATGTCAAATGAAAAGTTTAAAAAAAATTAATAGTTCCACAGAGTTCTCAACTGTTATGAAAATTTGAATGATAACACAGACAGTTTGCGAGTAATAAATTCTTCTGATTGCAAATACAATGCAATAACTACATATATATGTAAGATATAACGAAATACGATAGCTGCTTTAAAAATAATTGGCAATCTCAAAATTAACCATTCTAGATTTGGTGCTCTCCCTCTAAACTCCTCTGTTCTCGCAAATTCCAGATCTTTCCATGTTACGTAACGTTTTAACGCAGATACCTTCTGCCCAGTCACTAAATTGTAAACCAAAATTATTTAAACTCGGAGCTGAAACTTTTGCCTCCCTCCCTTCTTCCTTTGAATTGCGGTCTTCACTTTCGGCTAAGCTTTCTTCCTGGCCAGACGCTTTGCTGCTATGCTTAATCATCTAAACTTACGTCGTACTTTAAATCTCGTGTACATGGAAATTATTGTATTCAATTATGATTAAAAAATCGTCTGCAAAAGGATGGTTTGATATGCGTAAAAATAAAGACTGTGATACTTCTAGCCCAATTGTGTTAAATGAGTCATTATGCCTTTCCACTCAGCTCTGTCTACACCCACTACTGTCTTCTCAGTCATGCCGAATATCGAAAGATGCTAAAAAGTACCGGATTCCTTCATTCTACGCATTTAAAACATTACATATATACGTTTGGTATTGCCGATAACAATAAAAAGGGGGATGCATAACTACATGTTATAGCAGTCCTATATACTAAACTTCAACGCTCTACGACCTATAGTTTTTGAGTGATGCGAGATACGTACATACGTACGTATACTGCGAACAGACTCACGAAAAAATACAATTTGAATTCATTTTGCAATTCGTTTTGTAAAAAAGATCCTTCATTCTGTCCGTACGTACAGACGTCATTCAAAAAAAAAATTCCGAATGACTTCTTGAGTAGTCAAAACGGATATTTTCGTTGAAATATGACTCGAAAATTTCGGATTACAGTACTTCCTTTTTTACTTTATACAAAGAAGTCAATAGGAAAAAGATACAAGACATTAAATATATATAGAATACAAACTTGAATCATTGTCATTAGGTGAGCTATTTCGTAAGAAGTTGATGCTGTGCACAGAATTTTGAATTGGAAATTTTATCTCTAAGGTTCACATTATAAACCTTTAGAACTGTTCTTATTAACTGTACCAATGGCACAAAATCAAAAGCACTTTTACTAAACTTCCATAATAAAAACAATTGTTGTAAAGACAATTGTAATAAAAGCAATTGTTGTAAAACGATTGTAACAAAACAAATTGTTCTTAATGATCCCATCTGTTACATTCTGGAACAATCCTCTTTCATTACATGGAGGGTAAGAAGTTTCTATGTTCGTTGACTGGCAGCAACTTCCTATTTTGTCGGGAAGGAATTTTTGCTGTTCGCACAGTAAAATCAATAATACTTTGACCTTCCCATAATAATATGTGACACAATATTTAATTCAGTTTAGCTAATGCTATTGTTACTTTTTAAGTTTCCCGCTCCGAAATGTCTACCAGCATCCACAGTGGCGACCGAACGACAATGTTACAGTTAACAATTCTTCACCAATTTTTGGTAGACTAGAAAGATTTGGATTTGGTAGATTATAAAGAAATACAATACCCAGTAAGTGCAGGAAAATGTAAGAAATCACCCCATTCCTCTTTGTGTGCTCTTGCAGTGTAAATGATTAGCACGTGCAGCTAGCAAATGGAAACTCTATGTTTCAAATCTTGGCGAGATTTACTTGACTTCTAGCATTAGCTGACCTCAAAATGTTAATAGGTTTCTACAGACATAGTTTGTAAACTAACCACAATCTGGCAAATCAGATTGAATTTTGCTCGTAAATTAAGTTAGAAATAATTTTTACTGAAAATTTATTGATAAGTGCACTTTTTTCCTGTGTTCCTTTTGTCGCAATTTTATTTGCATTTAGGTGATATTCTTAAGGTTGATTTCAGCTGAAAATCACAATCCCGCTGCCACGGGTTCGAATCTAGGAGAAAGTATGGATGTTATAAACGCGTAGTATCTTCGCGGTATGGGGGCACTTAAAATACTGCGAGCCTAAAGTCCACGTGGGAGATTTATGGGGGAAAAAGGAAGGATGAAAGCCCCCGGGATCTATGCCGCGAGAAATTATCCTTCAAGATTGTGCAAATTTGTACTGTGACTGTAAGGTAGCCAAGATTTAAACCTGTAAGATGTCATTTATAAAGTGCCAAAGCTATAAGTAAGGGCAAGGTGCAAACCTTGCCACTTGACCACGATAAAATTCGCTGACATATTCTCGCGTTTCTGTGAGGACAATAGAGTCATAAAAAGAGAATTTTTAATTACGCAGTTAAAATACAGTTATAAACCTCTAAAAATAAGCTTTATAATATTTTAATTTGTAACAAGCAGCTGTTATTTGCCGTAGATTTCAGTAAACCTCTTTCCTCAAAATTCTAATTTAATCGTAGTTTTATCGATTTCCAGAATACATATATATTTAAAGTACATATCTACATACAATTAAATGCATAGAAACAAAATCTTCAGAATTATGTTTTGCACTTAAGACACGATGTCTTCCTTTACAATTAAACACAGAAGCAATATGTTATTTCATAGATAAAATGCAGTTCAGTAACAATTCTGAGGAAAGCGAGCATCACGTTATTACAGTACTACATTTTCTGAAATCCTTTATGGCTTCATGTTGCTTTGTTTCAACCTAATATAATAGACTCGCATTTAACTTTGAGGCGATGTTCTCCTTAATCAACAAATGGAAACCTACAGGGCGCTTGGACTTGAAGTGCAATGAAAATTCCTACATTTCTTCAGTAGAATGTTTTAAGAAGTAAGCCTTGCTGAAAATTAATGAATGAATCTGTTTTGTTGGCGAATTTTTTTGTTCTATTTTTAGAATCATTATACCTACCTGAAGCTATCGAAATCTGTCTGTTGTAAGTAAATCTGTAAAAGTGTAGTTATTCTAATATTTTCTCAGCAAATAGTCCTGTGAAACACGAATTCAGTATTGATACTAAGGATACTTTCTTCTGATTTTCTAAGCTTAGAAATATATTTCAGGTGCCAAACAAAAATTGAGTTTGACTGAACATTAAATTAAAGAAAAATACAATAATTCCTTGTTGTAATGATTTTTGATATACTATAATTTCAAATACACTGGTTATTCATAAATTAAGGAAAAATCCCAAAAATAGCGATAACTCCCTCAAAAATGATCTAAACCGTGTAAAATTTGAACATTTTGTCAAGTAAGAATAGCTGAGTAAAACTGCAATATGCAAATTAGTGGCGCTGCTCTCGGAATGCGTCATCTGCGAAGAGCATAAACGTCCATGTTTGAGAGCAAGCCCACATAGTTCACTGTGATAGTGACATCAGAAATCTGAGATAGCCAATTCGTAACAATAACCTCCAGGCATCATTTGCCTGCAAAACTACGATGGAGAGTCATTGGGAGACTAGAGGCAGGACAAAGTCAAACAAAAGTGGCCAGATGGCTAAATGTGAGTCCTTCTGTGGTTCATAGACTTTGGAGGCAATTTCAAACCACAGATTCGGCATCTAGGACATGCAGCCAAGGACGACCAACTGCTACGACGAGCGCCGATGACTGATATTTGACATTGTGTGCACGCAGGAATAGAACCGCTTCTCCGACTCTTAGATCCTCCCTTGTTGCAGCAACCGGAAGGTTGGTGTCAACGTCAACTGCGCGTAGAAGGCTTCACGAAGGTGGTCTGTATGCGAGGCGACCAGCCATTTGCGTGCCGCTCACGTCACGCCATAGGATGAACCGTTTGCAGTGGGCACGCCAACAAGTACACTGGACGCCTGATGAATGGTTGTCAGTAGTGTGAAACGGACAGTTCACCAACAGGAGGCGGATTGCGGATGAGCCCGGAAGCAGGTGAGGCGGTGCAAGTCGGGAGGCAGTGCAAGTTGGGAGGCGGATTGAGGCGGTGCAAGTCAGTAGGCGGATTGCCGATGAGCAAGCTAACTGGTAAGGAGGAGGGTTGTAGGAGTCTGAATTTAGCTGATAAGGTGTCTTCACACTTTGATAAGAGATTATCTTTTGTTGATTTTCCAGAGGTAATTTCTAATTTTAGGATTTTTTTTCCTTTGTATTTTTCTTCGTCTTTTCTAGGCATATAATGGTTATTTCCTATGTTCTCTAAACGCCTGGAATTTAATGACTGGCAGGTAGATGTAAATTTTTAATTTTTGCACTATATTTCAAGAATTATAATGTCCTATGCACTCTTAGTTTTAACGTATGCCTTACAATTTTTTATTTCATCAGAGCATATTAATTTTCCTTTATCTTAATTACATTACTCATTTTACACAGGGCGTTCTTCATGTCTTTTAACCATATACTCGTAATTTTATTTCACTTATTAAATTTTAGGAGTGTAATTATTCAGATATACATTTTAATTTATCATATGATTTTAATTTTAGATCCAATTTTAACTTTTTTCCTTCTTTCTAACCTTCGTAATGTTTAATGTACTCCAATTTATAACTTATTTGCTATATTTTACGAGCGTAATTATTGAAATATATGTTTCTATTTATTATATCATTTAATTTTATATATAATTTCAATCATTTTTTCATACTTTCTAACATTTTCGATCTTCACCATATTATATATTTTAACATATTTCTGATCGTTTACATGACCTTCACTTAATTTAGATGTAAAATTTTTAATTTATTTCGTAAATCTTAAGCTTATTTATTATATTATCACACTATACACACTGACTTTTATTTAATTTTGGGTGTAATCTTTTAACCTTCTTTCCTATTTTTAATGTTTTTACTTCCCAACATACTCTAAAGTTTAACTAATTTGCTATATTTTCGCATAATATACATCCCATTTGTAACTACTTTCATACATTTTAACTTTCATAATTTCCAGTATAGTCCTAACTTTAACATAATTCGTATATTTTCCTATCATGTACCTAACTTTTATTTAATTTTAGATGTAATCTTTTAACCTTCTTTCCTATTTTTAATGTTTTTACTTCCCAACATACTATAAAGTTTAACTAATTTGCTATATTTTCGCATAATATACATCCCATAATATACATCCCACCATCTACTTTCATACATTTTAACTTTCATAATTTCCAGTATAGTACTAACTTTAACATAATTCGTATATTTTCCTATCATGTACTTAACTTTTATATAATTTTACATGTAAATTTTAACTTCTTTTCTATTTTTCGACGTTTTTAGTTCCCAACATACTCTGAATTTTAACTAATTTGCTATATTTTCACACTATGTACACGACTTTCATTTAATTTTTAACTACTTTGTACATGACTTTCATATAATTTTTAACTACTTTCATACCGTTTTAACCTTAGTAATTTCAATCAAGCTCTTAAGGTTAGCTCAATTCCTCTGTTTTTTTATCATATATATGGACTTTATTTAATTTTAGATGCTATTTTTTTTTTACATACAGCTTATGTAACTCGTACATTTCAAACCTTCATAATTTTTAAAGTACTCTAATTTTTAACTTGTTTATTATATTTTCTTACCATATACATGAATTCTAATTATTTTAGACGTAATTTTTATACTTTTCTGACACTTTGTTTCTTTCTAGTTCCTAACATACTCTAAATTTTAACTCATTTTTATAATTTAGATAATATTTATGGAAAGTTAAATGAGATAAATTTAAGTTCCGCGCGCTTTAGATAAAAGGTTTTTTTTCCTGTAGAGTGTTGCCATTGCTCGCTTTTAAATCGTTTGAGTTTGTTCATCAAAAATTCGTTAAAATTTTGCAAAATATGAAATAAATAATAAAACAAATTCCAAATTTGGACTTCCAGATGCACGTATTCGGGTGGAAACATACGTTATTTAGGATTAGATGGCTCTAGGTACCGTTGTTTTATCACATTTGGAGAAATATACATACATTTATGCAGATTCTTCATTATTTAATTTCTTTAACAATAACACAGAGCTGCAATATTTAGTGGCAACAGTTTGAAAAGTGATTCAGACTTTTAATGTTTCCAACGCAATCCAATTCTTTGATTAATAGATCGAGTTCTTTTTATAATTGCATTTATTTTATTTCTAATGGTAAACAAATTAACACCTTGTCCTTGTAATCTTAAATTTATCTCATTTAACTTTCCATAAATATTATCTAAATTATAAAAATGAGTTAAAATTTAGAGTATGTTAGGAACTAGAAAGAAACAAAGTGTCAGAAAAGTATAAAAATTACGTCTAAAATAATTAGAATTCATGTATATGGTAAGAAAATATAATAAACAAGTTAAAAATTAGAGTACTTTAAAAATTATGAAGGTTTGAAATGTACGAGTTACATAAGCTGTATGTAAAAAAAAAATAGCATCTAAAATTAAATAAAGTCCATATATATGATAAAAAAACAGAGGAATTGAGCTAACCTTAAGAGCTTGATTGAAATTACTAAGGTTAAAACGGTATGAAAGTAGTTAAAAATTATATGAAAGTCATGTACAAAGTAGTTAAAAATTAAATGAAAGTCGTGTACATAGTGTGAAAATATAGCAAATTAGTTAAAATTCAGAGTATGTTGGGAACTAAAAACGTCGAAAAATAGAAAAGAAGTTAAAATTTACATGTAAAATTATATAAAAGTTAGGTACATGATAGGAAAATATACGAATTATGTTAAAGTTAGGACTATACTGGAAATTATGAAAGTTAAAATGTATGAAAGTAGTTACAAATGGGATGTATATTATGCGAAAATATAGCAAATTAGTTAAACTTTAGAGTATGTTGGGAAGTAAAAACATTAAAAATAGGAAAGAAGGTTAAAAGATTACATCTAAAATTAAATAAAAGTCAGTGTGTATAGTGTGATAATATAATAAATAAGCTTAAGATTTACGAAATAAATTAAAAATTTTACATCTAAATTAAGTGAAGGTCATGTAAACGATCAGAAAATATCAGAAATAAGTTAAAATATATAATATGTTGAAGATCGCAAATGTTAGAAAGTATGAAAAAAAGATTGAAATTATATATAAAATTAAATGATATAATAAATAGAAACATATATTTCAATAATTACGCTCGTAAAATATAGCAAATAAGTTATAAATTGGAGTACATTAAACATTACGAAGGTTAGAAAGAAGGAAAAAAGTTAAAATTGGATCTAAAGTTACAATCGTATGATAAATTAAAATGTATATCTGAATAATTACACTCCTAAAATTTAATAAGTGAAATAAAATTACGAGTATATGGTTAAAAGACATGAAGAACGCCCTGTGTAAAATGAGTAATGTAATTAAGATAAAGGAAAATTAATATGCTCTGATGAAATAAAAAATTGTAAGGCATACGTTAAAACTAAGAGTGCATAGGACATTATAATTCTTGAAATATAGTGCAAAAATTAAAAATTTACATCTACCTGCCAGTCATTAAATTCCAGGCGTTTAGAGAACATAGGAAATAACCATTATATGCCTAGAAAAGACGAAGAAAAATACAAAGGAAAAAAAATCCTAAAATTAGAAATTACCTCTGGAAAATCAACAAAAGATAATCTCTTATCAAAGTGTGAAGACACCTTATCAGCTAAATTCAGACTCCTACAACCCTCCTCCTTATCAGTTAGCTTGCTCATCGGCAATCCGCCTCCCGACTTGCACCGCCTCACCTGCTTCCGGGCTCATCCGCAATCCGCCTCCTGTTGGTGAACTGTCCGTTTCACACTACTGTTGTCTCTTTACTGATGAGTCCAGGTTTAGTCTAGACATCGATAGTAGGCGTTATTTTATATGGAGAGAACCTGGAACCAGTTCTCATCCGTCAATTCCTACATCTTTCAATTTACTGAGTTAAAAACCAATTTACTGAGTCCCTTCTATGTACCTGGAGGCTTTTTGTTGCGATACTCTGCTTCAAAAATGTCAGTTTCATGACACGTATGATCAGTGGTGCTGGGATAGGTATCATTGAACGTAAATAGACGAAATAGTCTATTTGGCGGTTTTAGATTTGGTTTGGTTTGCCTAATTTAGAAAACCACGAGTGGGCTATTTGCCTAACGGAAGACATGCATTCGGGGAGGACGTTCTAAGCCAAATTGGCTCATATCCTCCTATTTCCGGTGATTCACATTCACATTATCTACTAAAGATTTCGTCATTAACATTTTAAGTAAGTAAAAATTAAATTGAAATGAACCTGAATTTTATACATAATATCTAATATCAGCATCTACGGTCGGATTTCATACCAAAGGGAAAAAAAAAAAAAAAGAAAGAGCTTTCTACCGTGCCCTTAAAATATTTTATTAGAGTTGTGGACACATGACCTACTCCAGTGACAATGATGTTATATTAATCCACAGGTCTTAGAGCTATATATCAAACAGGAATTTTCATAGCCGTTACTGACGACGAGTTAGAAATAAAACGGGAACCGGAACCCATGCCTTCGCTCCCTATTCTGAAAAGTCTCTTGTTTTTAGCTTGTTGTTCACAAATCCGGAAGGGCTTGGTACGATCCGAAACCTGATAACGCTAGTCACCGTGACATTGTTTTCCTTTGTATCAGCTTACACGAGAGCGAATATTTTTCATAATGATTCCTATAGATGAAATTATACTCTACCAAGCCGTTTATATATGTCTAGAATGCTTTTTTTTATACAGAAATTACATTTTTGTTCACGGAAATATTACCTTAGCGCACTGCTCGAATTTTTTTCATTCTCGAACTAAAGACAGATTTCATTCTGAAAATAACATTCACTAGAAAATCTTTTCTGTGTGAATTACCCACTCTTGACAGAGTTTTCTAATACATTTGACAAATACGATTCTAATTCGCCAGCTTGGGCATTCCACCAGCACAGAAATGGATATTTCGAAAGATTACACATCGCACTGTTTAGCTGACTGCATGTTGCCTGAAGATATTCAACGTCTAGACATTTCAGTTCAGATTTTGGAGGAGAATTTTAATTAAAAATATTTTTGTCTAACGTGTAATAAAAGCATTAAAATTACTTAAATGTGAAAAATAGTTAAGCAGTTACAGTAGAAATTAAAAAATAATGGAAAATAAAAAGATTTAAAAAAAGGTTCTTATAAAATAAGCTTTTGTATAAAACTAAAAAAAAAAAATCGTTAATGAAATGTAAAAAGGAAATAAATTTATCGTATAGCTTAATGGTAACAAGAGATTAAATAATTATCTTAACAAAATTCATCTATAATTTTATATTATATATAATAAAAGCACAAGGCGTCCTTGATAAAACTATTAACATATTGGCTTATACTTTTGATAATCAGATTTCATTAAAGCTCCCAAGCTTTTATTATTTGTGATATAAAGTTGTAGGTGAATTTTGCGAGGATAATTATTTAATCTCTTCTTTCCATTAAACTATAAGATAAATTATTTTTCTTCTTTTAATTCATTAATGATGTTATGAGTTTCAAACAAAATTTTATTTTTTAATACTTCTTAGTCTCAATCATACGGATGGAAGAAAAACAGTGTGACGTAATAACACCATAATCTTAAAACTGAAGAACCGATATTTCTCCTGCTGTTTCAAATTGTAGCATATTTTTTAAATGTAGAAAATAGAGTAATTATTATCTTTTTACCTTTCTTGTTTTTAAAGGAAGGGTAGCATTTGTTTTACGATCGGTGAAAATTTCAACCTGCAACTGGTACAATTTTAAGTGTTGAAATTTTAAAATAGACATAAATAATCAAAAAACAGACTGAGCAAATTTTGAAATTTTGCCAAACAAACAGAAAATTATAGATTATTTCATGTAAATTTGATTTATAAGTTTTTTTTCTACTCTATCCGATGGTGTAAACAATATATTTTTGATTTCTCTACATTGTATCGTCATCCACAAAAAATTTGAACTAAACAGCTTATCAGGAATAGCT
>KK113062.1:90618-102247 GCA_000611955.2 Stegodyphus mimosarum | reverse complement strand
AATAATTTATAATAGAATTTCAGAAATACTAGAGAAAAAACTCAGAGCCATAGATTTATTTTATACTCGGGGAAATCTTTTATGCTAGCGTAACCTCAAAGTCACCTAAAATTCGAAAGATTACTTCTGAAAATTCGCTGTATGGTAAAATTATTCGCCTAATGATAGTAAATAAAATTTAATAAGACATTCAGTCGTTTGAAAAAAGTCTGTGAAAAAAAAATCACATAATTGCTTGCAATGTATATTGCTATAGAATATCATAATTATTTACGATTTTTTTCCTTTAGATGAATGTGTATGTGTAGAAAATTCTATAACCGGCTCTAAGATGCATAACACATAACACAAAACAATTAAGAAGAAAATAAAAACCGAAAAATATTTAGTTGCATCGAAAAGTATTACTTAGCTGTAACTAAATTAAAATTGTTTCTAAATAGCTCCCGCTGATTATTGCAAAGTAGTTTTATGATAAATTATTTCATTTCTTCAGTGTGTACCTTCGTGGTACGTCAGACTAGAACTTGTATATCCCGGCAAGGATATAAATAATTTTTCTGGCTATCTTTCTTCTAAAAATTCCAAAGATTCTACAATTTATTGTTAAACATCAAGGAGATAAAGATCTTATGCCAACTTTCTGTTTGTTTTATTTCCAGCTCACAAAAGCCTTTGGAAACTTCTCCTTAGGCAATAAGTTACAAATAAAATACAACATATGAACCTATGCTATATTTTATTTCATTTCATAGAATTAAGTGGAGAACTAGAATGTAGAGAAACGTTTAAAACACAATGAAGAAAATCGCATAAACTTTCCAATAACTTTAAATAGAGAACTCGTTATTAGAGCAAAATACAAAAAGGAGTGATCATCATCCATGAAGCCAGAAAAGCGGATGAGACACACCAGACTACCGAAAATTCAAATCTTGTTCATGTGGGTAGTCAAGCAGTCATGTCTAACTGTTAGCCGACTACAGTTACTGCATTATCTCGAGAGCAAACCTTTGTTTTTAATGTGATTTTGAAAATAACAAATAACAAAAAAAAAAGGTTTTAATCCCGTTGCTTATGATCTTACAATCTGTTTTAACAGACATTTTATTAGAATTACTTTGTGTTATTTTGAAGCTTTTATTTGCCATTTCTGAGTATTTCAGAGAAATCCAAAAGACTCAGAATCGAAAACAGAACTTATTGAACTGCCCAATGAATATGACGTTAATGCCTTTTGTAATTTGGAACTACATAAAATAGATATGGATTTACCGAGATTCAGGCTACCTGGTTTTGCTATTAATACACAACTAGCAATTTTGGTATTTTATTAAAGCAAGCCGCCCAGGCGGGGCAGTGACTTTGGCTGCCGTACGGAAGGGTCCGGATTTGAATCTTGGAGAAAGCATTGACGCTTGTAAATGTATAGTGTCAGTGCGGCAAGAAGACATTCTAAATACACGGTGACTCGAAATTCTTTCGAGAAGTTGATGGCAAAGGAAAAGGAGTGGGAGAACCTCAGACAGCCCGCCAGGATGTTCTTTCCACTAATTCCATCGGAGGCCATCTGGACAAGATGGCAAGGCCCGGTGATGTTTAATATGGTTATCTGAGGGCCCTGCTCCATCTTGTACCTGTTTATTAAGGTATAACGCTCAGAAATAACTTGCTTTAGTACAGGAGGCCGTCGAGGTATGAGTACGTCATAGAAGAAAATCATTTGCCTTTGCATGACATGGGAAGGGTTGGATTCTAAGCACTTAGGAAGCTCAGTAGTCGGGCCTGGACCTGGGAAGCACCACCAATGCTCAATAGTCTTATGCACTTCGTAATTGTTGGGTTTCAGATATTAATAACTATAGAAAAGATAATAATTTTGTTACAGTGTAATTTTTATCGTTGTTTTCGTTAAATTTTAAATTTAAGATTTGGTAGAAATTAAATTTTTCATAACAGTTAAATAAAGTCACAAATTTCAAATACTTCCCTAATGTTTTCAAATTTCTATTGCAGTTATTATATTATGTATCGTATTTAAATAACTTTAATACTACCTTAAGTAGCCAATTACTAAGAAAATTGCAATGTAAAATAAACCTGCTCCAAAATATAAGCAAAACTATTAAATTCTTAATAAGCACTCATTACAGATAGAAAAAGGATCCAGCGAATATTTCCAGAACTTCCGAAATGAGAAAAAGTATTATTTTCTTAAATAATATAAAACCATCATTCTTATCTCTCAGTGACCATAAACAATGTTGATGTCGAACGATTTTTTCCTAAATTTTAAGAGACGTTACGAAAAGGCAGACAGTAAATTGGAAAAAATAACATATGTTTATACAAAATGCTGTTATAAAAGTCTTCTCGTTAAAAGAAATTCTTTATCTCCATAACAGTCTTCATAATACTGGAACCAATTGATTGTTTTACAAATGTAATCAACTGTGTCTTAAAATGTAATAATATTATGCTTAAAAATATTTTGTTAAGTACAAATTACGTTAATTATGCTTCCCTAGCTGATATATTTAATTTTTTTGAATGTGTTTCATCAATCACGGGAAGTCTCGCAAAAGTTGTTTGTGTAAGTACTACTCCACGAAATTTCACAATTTACCCCTCTAACCGTACTCTAAATTTTTCCCTTTTTTTCGCGTCGAAGAAGAGCAATGAGTAAGAGATGAAATGAAATGAAGAAAGGAAAGAAGAATAATTATCGTGATGAGATGCTAAAATTTGAAATACTATGAATTACTCATAACATTTTCTTATATTCGTGTGAGTTTTAATTTTAATTTGAAAATTCCATACGTACGATTATATGGCAAAAGATAAAATACGCTTGCTTTAGAAGTATAGATAGTAAAAAGGTTTTTCAATTTTTGAAGTTGTTTTAACTCCGAAGCGAATAAATAAATAAAAAGCCGTTTTTCAGTATCATGTCCAGCAATGTTTCAAATTACAATAATTTATGCGGAAAAGGAAAAGGGTTTGTTCATATGACTGAACACAGAAATAGAATAATCCAAGGAACGAGACTCTGTAACAATAAATTTATTAAACTTAACAATAAAGTAATATAACGTAAAATAAAAGGAATGGCGGTCAGGGAGCTCTAGCAAACCCGTTACTGGGATACCTGGAACAGAAGCAATGCAGCCACAACAGAAAGCATATTAACATGCAGCCTAGAATTAGCTGCAACGAGAAATCCAAACACCGCTTCCAGATCGTCCTCCACTATCAGGTATAACTCCCAGCGGCGCTACACAGTCACTCTCAATCTCAAGGACTGGATTCTTGATACTTAAGCAAGAGCGTCAACTTGTTTACTGGCCGCTGAAATACAGCGTAAGAAGTCCTAATTTTAGGCACACGGACAATTGCATCTGGTCCTGGATATCCATCCATTGCTCTTCTCTGTACCAATGTTGCCGGAGAAGTTTCGCTTTTTAACAGAACAATGTCACAAATTTTCAGATTCGGCTGATCCCTCGTCCATTTTGATCTAGACTGCAAGATATGTAAGTATTTACTGCGCCATCTTTTCGAGAATCTCTGTTTTAATATTTTGCTGCAGATTTCAGCTGAAACGAAGGTCTTGAAGATAGTACAGCTATATTCGGGAACACCTATAATATGTAGTTTCTCCTACATGGAAATGAAAAGAGTTAGTTCATCTAAACTTGCTATATCTGAAGCAATGAAAATTAGAGGCCTAGAGTTGAAAATAGCTTCATTTCTGTAAGTAAAGTAACCAAATCTTCAAATTTTAGCACAGTCTCTCTTAGACATTTCCTGAGATAAAACTTTACAGATTTAATTCCGCTTTCCCACATACCAAAGAAGTGTGAAGAGGCAGGAGGAATCGTATGCTACTGAATGGAAAAAGTGGCCCAAAACCCACTGAATTCCTCGGAATTACTTAATTCTTTTAAAGCTATTTCCACTTCATGCAATTTTCTCTTCCTCCAAGAAAATTAGTCACATATATACTGAAAAATGTATTGCTGTACACCTAGACGCACACCAAACTTCTTCAATTCAACAACAAAAGAATGAGTAGTTAATTCTCATACAGTTTCTAGGTGAGTAGCTTTTGTTGCTATGCAAACGAATAATACTAAACAACTTTTAGTATCCCTTGCACCCTGTTCTCTGCTCAATTATAAGTTATTAATCACGCGTATTCAATACCACAGTTGAAAAATTTCTGATTTTACTCTAGATTCTGGCAAGTTACCCATTAGTTAGGTATTCACTTTATGTCTAATACGAAGTACGTATTTTGCTATAAAATATTGAATGAGCTTCATTGCTCCAATATTCCAGTCAGTTTGCTTTAAAATATGATCTAACACTGCAGGCTCTGCATGTAGTATGTAATATGATACTGGTTCATCAGAAGTTCACTCAGTGTACTAGATGATGAAATAATTAATGGATGCTCAGCATTATATTTAACGTAGAATACCGACTGGTCCCGCTCGTAAGAGATCGTCTTCAAAGAAAGGCATTAGTGCCACCAGTGTACTATTTTTCAAAGACTTCTTGTAATTTGATAAATGTATGTCCTCTTTAAAATACACTTTTTTAAACCGAAAAATTTCTGTAAGGTTAATAAGAAAGCACATGCAAATTGGGATGCCACAGACTATTTGAGGGACATTCTAAGTAGCTTTACTAGGATTATACTTGTAAAGGTTACAGAGGTTTGACATGTAATATTACGGGAAGTAACTGTGTAAACAAAACATAGTTTTCGTATATGGGTTTCTGGAGGATTTACCTGTAAATATACCAGACATTTAATATGTAATGTTACAGGATTTAATTCTTTAAGCGTAACGTAGTTTTCATATGTGGAGTACCGAAGGATGCATCTGTAAAGGTTATAGATATCCAAGGATCCAAGGATTAATTATTGCGGAGGGCCTAGGGTAAAGAACCCTCTACCTCCACATCATAGTTAGTAAAAGGGAGCAGAAACAGGAAAAAATACATGAAAGACGTTAAGGAAAAATAAAAAGGAAGTCAACATGACTTGAGAAAAATTACAGAGACAAAAAGAGCTTATAAAAATATTAAAATTTCGGAAAAATTAAGCAGCGATTAGAGAGACTTGATCTCGGGACCTTTCGGTAGCGAGTCTAACGCGCTAGCCACTGAGCTAGGGAGAAAGAATACAGAATTTATTCGTATTTTAAGACTTTTAATAATTTTTTGGGGGGCGGTATTTTATAATTTTATAACATGAATACAACACCAAAGATAAAGCAGATAGGAAAGATTTTACGATTAATAGGCTCCTTGGTCACATGGATTATAATATAGTTATATGCTAGTAGTGTAATGACTACTTACCGGTGAATAGCAATTTGGCAGATTAAATCTGCAGTAAATGATGTGATATTTAAAAGAAACAGATTGATAATCATGTGTAAGGCATATCTGGAGCAGTTGAGGGTTACAGATATTTGATCTGTAATGTTGCAGGAAATGATAATGTAAACGGAACGTGCTTTTCATATGTGAATAATAACCAAAGGATGTATCTGTTGATGATCGATATTCTGCTTTTAAGGTTACTACAAATGATTACGTAAACAGGGCATGTACTTTGTATATGAAATATCAAAAGATGTAGATGTAAAAGTCGTAGGGTTATTTATGGTTTGCTTAAGGTTATTTAAGGTTCATCCAAATAAATGTACATGTTTAACATATTTGTTTTCTATGGAAAAACTAAATGATATATCTTCTTCAAATGTTAAGTAAAAAAAAGTTTAATAATCTTGATAAGTTCTGTTTGAAGCTTTAAGCGGAGGAGATTAACAAGAGATGTTTTGTATACATTTTCCACTTTATATATAGTATGGATCAGTTTATATTACTAAATTATTTCAATTGGCTTTGTCACTCATATTACATCGTGTTTCCTGAAAATTGATAGGTTATACGATTTTCATTAGGTTTCAAACTTACTTTTTCTTCAAATGTTATATATATAGATTTTAATTACAATATTACTACAAATAATTATGCTTGCATAACATATCTGTTGCATGTGGAATGCCTATAGTGTTTGCCTGTATAAATTTTGCTACTGATTGTAATGTTGCGTTAAATTTGAGTAAAGGAAAATTATGTAATTTTAGCTATTATTCAGTTGTTTTAAGAAATAATTACATTAGATACTCTAAAAGATATACCGCATTTTCTTTCAAAGTATTCCCAATATTGCGTTAAAAAACAGCTCAAACTGACATGCTTCTCTTACATCTAAATTAAAGGCATCTGAAAATTATATGTGTATCATGGAATATGTGGAAAAAACCTAACGCTTTACCATGCCTAACGCTTTTGTGGCAACAAATAAGTTATGTTCTAAAATTCCTCCCCCCCCCAAACAGTGTATTCTAAATTAAGATTACAGTTACATCTGATTACAGTAAAAGATATTTTAATGATATTGTATTTCAATAAGCAGAAAAATTTTAATTAAAAAATAAATAAATAAATAAAATCTGAAAGGTTTCAGATTTTAAATTACGTCCAAAGGGGCATTTTTTAACCTTTTGTGAGTTACCTTTATTTATTAAATATCATGTTCTTCGCACTTAAACCATAAAATTCAGTTCAACAGCAATATCGTGAAATAATTTTAAAATGACTATATCTTTAGAATCTCCGATACACAGTTCCGCCCGCTTTAGATAAAAAGGTTTCCCCCCCCCCTGTAGAGTGTTGACATTGCTCGCTTTTAAATCGTTTGAGTTTGTTCATCAAAAATTCATTAAAGTTACACAAAATATGAAAAAGATAATAAAAGAAATTCCAAAGTTGGGCTTTCAGATGCGCATATTCGGGTGGAAACGTACGTTATTCAAATTTGGATGGCTCTAGGTACCGTTGTTTTATCACATTTAGAGAAATATACATACAATCAAAATCTCTGAAACAACCTTGTATTTGGCGTACATTTATTAAAACACTCAATGCATTTCGAGGCAGCTACAGGTCCCTTCTCATCAGGAGAACGAAACAAATTTCTAGAAACGAAATTTCTAGAAATTTCGTGCTCCTGATGAGGAGGGACCTGTAGCTGCCCTCGAAATCGATTGAGTGTTTTAATAAATGTACGCAAAATGCAAGGTTGTTACACCGATTTTGAATGTCAGATTGACGTGTTTCCTCTTCTATTCTAAATATGCATACATTTATGCTCATTCTTCATTATTTAATTTCTTTAAATATAATACAGGGCTGCAATATTTTGTGGTAACAGTTTGAAAAGTGATACAGACTTTTAATGTTTCCGACGCAAAATCGCAAAACGAAAACAATAGTCCTTCAGGGACAAAGCCCCTTTGGACTAATAAATAAATAAAATTTCAAAAAATCAAAGAAATAAAATGCAACAATGCAAAAATGCGGTCCATATTTGACTTACTGATAACCAATATAACGATATCTCTAATTAAACACTTGCTTTCATGCATTCGGTCAGAAAGTTATACATTAAAATTATCGACTATTAGTGATGCATTTTCGAAATTTAATTCTAGTGTTTTATAAAAATTAATGTATTTTGAATGCATTCTCGTGATATTTTCCTCCATTATCTCGGTTTCTAGAGTATCACTTGTTTTCCTTGTTTTCAAGAAAAGCTAGGGCGGCAGGGAAGTGTACGATGATGAATTCTTGCAGTTACATTAATTATGCAAATCGTGATTCAATTTGCGCAATTACCTAAATTGCGATTCATAGTGTCTGAACTGTTGGAGAAATTTATTATGAACAGAGAGCGGCATTCCAGAGTTGATATGGTTCAAACTTAATTACATTCAAATATTGTTCAAATAAGAAAATATCTCCATGTTGACATGCGTGAAAAAGTCCATGTAGACATGTTGTTGAAGTAAAACGCTTTGACTAGGGTTTTTTAATTCAAAGTTTTTTCCTGGTGCCTTTGTTTCTGGCAAAGAGGCTACAAAGTCATATTGTGCAAATGAATTCATTCTTCCGCGTTACAGTAAACTCTCACCCTGCTTATCTAAGAGCCTTTTTTAAGAATTTTATGACTGATGTAGAGCTGATATATAGCAAAAGAATGCGGTGGAACAGAAATTTCAAAGCTATATATGTTAGTAATAGCTTGTAGAGGCATTTGGTTATTTTGAAGCAGATGACGTGAAGAATGAACAATGCCCCGCCGAGGCTAGAACCTGGATCTCTCGAATACAAGCCGAGTGTGCTACCGTTACTCTACGAATTCATGCTGGAAGAAGCTAGAAAATACCTTATATACTCCGAATTGGGAGAGACGTGTTATGACCATAAGACCAACTTGTTTGATTAGGTGGGTCGAGCTGCGTCTACTTCTGTTACTTTATATACTTCCCCTTTTAAAGGGCAACTGAGGATTAGGGCACCCAGTCGCTAAATCCTAGTTGTGACGTATTATCGTCCATCACCTTTTAGTTCGGAAGCCAGTATAGAACCTTGTAGTTTTTTCTTTTATACTGAGATGTAACTCGAACTTGGACTTCTCGGATACGCGTCTAGTGTGCTACCGTTACACCACGAAGGCATGTTGGAAGGAGGAAGAAAATACGTTATATACACCCCCTTTAAAAAGGCTATTAAGGATTAGACAACCTAATCGCAAAATCCTGATGATGACGAATTATCGTCCACCACCTTTTAGTTCGGGCGCCACTGTAGAGTCATTAGGTTTTTTTTAAGCAGGAGATGTGAAAACTGAGCAATGCCCCCGCTGGGACTCGAACCCGGACCTCTCGAATACGAGCCGAGTGTGCTACCGTTACACCACGAAGGCAAGCTGGAAGGAGGGAGAAAGTATCTTATAAGCTTTATAATAATTTAAAATCACTTTGGAACACATGGCCCTGACTTATGAATTAATGACTTAAATGAAATATTAGTCTGATGCGGTTCGGTTTTGATGGATTGCGTTATTCTCCGTTGCTAAGTTTAATGCCGAAGTATTTAATATACACTTTTTCACACTATTTCATATATTTGGATGTTTAACAGCAAGCGCAAATATTTAATAATTAACTGCATCAAGAGCTAACCCAGACAAAAAAAAATTCTCTCTTTAAAATTCGAAAGCTTTCGTTGATACTTTGAGATTCACAAAAGAAGATACGGAACGAAATCGATGTAAAGAGGAATTTAGAGCATTCGCGATGTTGTGTGTTGTCGCTTTGATTGAACAATTAGGGAGAAATGAGTTAAGCAAGTAGTCAGCTGTTTTGAAACGAACGTCTTTCCGGCGCGAATTCAAGGAGCTGTCTGTGAGTCACTGATCCTGTTCATCCAAAATGTTTGGATAAAAGCCACAAAGAAGTAGGCTCTCACAGCTCGCATCTTTCCGTGCCTCAGAGATACAGTCAACATGGAGAAGATCGGAAGCAGTTGTCCCTCCCCAGACAGTCTGAAGCCGCGGGGACATTCCGCGGAGAGACCGAGCAACAAACTGAAGAAGATCCCACGTTGTGCAAAATGTCGGAATCACGGTAAGACAGCCAATTTAAAAGGACACAAAACCAAATGCAGTTTTAAAGACTGCCAATGCGGAAAATGCGAGGTAGTTGACGCGCGCCGGAAGGCCTGTGCGAATGCAGTCAGAATGGCCCGGCAAGAGGCCCTTGATGACGGTAAGCATGTAGAAACGACCACTGTCCACCTTTCAGTGTGGCGGCCTTTCTGCGAAAAAGGTGAGCTCTTTATTTAATTACCCTTTTGACAAGACTTAAGATTAATACAAACGTAATGACATACGTTTTACAACTTAATGAGGAAACTTTTATACATAATCGGAATAAATTTTAAAATGCCTCTCTGGTTATCTATAGAAGCTGTTACATTGAAAAAAAAAATTTTCAAAAGAAATTCTCAGCAATATATATATATATATTAGTTTTTATCAAGAAATTAAAAAAAATAATCATATTCAATTTGTAATAGAGACTGAGATGCAGTAATTTTTAGTTGCTGTTTTTACGAAAATTCTATACTTATATATGAGCTAAATATATATTTTAATTTCTCCTATTGCCTTTAAGGAATATCTTTTTATTTATCATAATTTCAACAACTCTCCATGTTTATATTATAACGACTTTTTTAATTTAAATTTTCCTTTTTCAGGAGATTTTTCATCTTTATAAAGTTTTGTTTATTTTAAGTTAAGAGAAAATGTTTCTTTATAATTCTTTAACTTATTTTTGAACTTACATTTTTTTTACATTTAAATTAATTAATTCCATTATTTATGTTTTCTCATTGTCAAATTTTGTTTATCAAAAATTAAAACAAAATTTAGTTTATTTTAGATGTTCAACCTATAAATATTATTATGTTTAAAATACTTACGGTTAATTTTTTATTATTTTGAAGTACTTTCTCTATTATATGAACTTTATCATTTCAATTAAAAATTATATAATTTTTAATTGAATTCATATTCTAATTAATTTGTAACTCAATTAAAAACCTGCTAGAAAAAAATCAGTAACAGTCGTCTTGTTAATATTGTGATTTTATTATTTTTAAAGACGAAAATTTAACAGATGATATCTATATGTAGCTCCTGTACTTAAAATATTGATAACATTTGAAAGGAAAACAAAAGTATGTATTAAGAAAAAAAAATAAAGTAGTCTGTTTCATTATGTTTTAATTGCCTTCTGAAGATAAATATTAGAATAGGATTCTTAATATTAGATTAAAGATATAATTAATTAAATTAATTAAATAATTGGAAAGATAGAAATAGTTAAGTGAAATGGAAAGATATACAGATAACGCATAGCAATTTTAAATTTAAATGAGAGCAAATACTGCTTTGCATATTAATAAAAAAATGTTCGGTGTTTAATTTTAATCCATTTTGGAACATGTTATCGCATTCGTTAACATGAAAATTAGCTTTTATAAGCTGGTAGCTAAGTTATATGTATTTATGATAATACGAATCACGGCCTAATTACAGCACAGACCCACAAGGCTCGGGCCTAGGGCTCCGGATTTCAAGCAGCGCTAAAAATATTCCTGTAACTCTTCATATCTCTGTGTTGCCAACACTAAAATAAGGAAATGAACCTTGATGAAAGTTACATTTAGGACTCGGAAAGTCTTAATCCTGTTCGGGAAGATACTAATATGAAAGTTTTGATTCCTTCCGTTCCCAAACCTCTCCCTTTCAAAATTATTAAGAAGAAAACGAATAAAAAAAAAGCTTCTTTCTTTGCGCTTAAATAAATTTGTTTATTTTAGTAGAAAATGCTATTTGAATTCAGATAGGAATAAATGGAGGACTTAAATGCTTAATTTTCCTTTCAAAATTAAATAAACATGAAACTGTTCATTAAGTTTACATTTCCAGTTCAATTCCTAATATATAGATTAATAATTATTAGTCCAAAGAGGCGATAGTCCAGAAGGGCTATTAGTCTCAACGGCATTTTACGTTTAATCACTTTTCAGATTGTTGCCAGCAAACGTTATCGCCCTATATTATGTATAAAGATTTTAAGTAGTGAAAAATCTGCATAATGTATGTATGTTTCTCGTATTGTGAAAAAAAAAA
>KK113062.1:63482-90546 GCA_000611955.2 Stegodyphus mimosarum | reverse complement strand
AAAAAAAAAAAAAAAAAAAAAAAAAAAAAAAAAGTAGCTAGAACTAACAAATATTTTTTTAATGGCTAAAAAAAATTATACCAATTTAGGCTTTCGTCATTACTAAGGCCAGAAATGATGATCATTTTATTAGGAAGGCACCCTGATGGCGGCCATCGTTACCTCTTATAAGGGGACACACAATTTACATCCATGCCTTCTCCGGGATTCAAACGCGGGTCCTTCGATTTCGCAGTCGGCTACCCTAAACACTACTCATCCGGACGGCGAACCATAAAATTTTGAATAGCGTAGTACTTCATCACAATATGGACATCTGGAAGCCCAAATTTTGTATTTCGAATTTGTTATATTATCTAGTTCATATTTTGTAAAATTTTTTTTTGTAAAACTGTCATATTTTGTAACGAATTTTTCATGAAAAACTCAACGATTGCAAAGCGAGCAGTGGCAAAACTGTACGGAATAAAACATTTTTATCTCCAGCACGTCTATCGAACGATATGCTGTTTTTAAATATTTTTAGTCCAAAGGGGCATTAAAGCCCAAATGCTCTCGAAACGTGTATGCGTGTGTAAATGAAAAAACTCCATTTTAAGCGTAATGTAAAATTTGAAACCTTTCAGATTTTTTTCAAGTCATTTATCCGCCAGAAATGAATAATCTGAGAAAGAAATATTTTACAAATTAATATGAGAAAGAACTAAAATATTTTACAGTATTTCGTTAAGGAAAAAGCAAAAGAAACTGGAAAGCTGACGATCCTGAAAGTATTTTCTAAAATTTAATAAGAATGTAAATAATCCTTTGCCTTAACGCTTTTTATGCTTCTGACATATTTCAATGCATAACGCAAAATAATTTCGTTCTGATTTAAAAACATAAATCGTAGCATTGTATTGCAAGCACACAAAAAAAAATCATTTAATATTCATTAACAATTTTTGCAATGCTTTGTTAAGGGGAAAGGAATAATTTGTTTATTGTAATACTATCTACCATAATTTGCATAAGCAGGATGAAAAACTCATTGTCGCATTTTTTAACGAAAGCATCGTAAGATTCGCTTTTAGCATTTTATTTTATCTGTAATGTCGCAGATAATATTCAATGGTTAAGATACATATAAGCAAGCAAAATTGCAAAATTACACTGTCATATACTAAATAATACTTGTTATAAAACTACATGCATGTAATGAAAGCAGTAGACTTAGATGTAATGATATAGGAATTTTGATTACATAATTACTAAAATTTATAATGACAGCAAATTTGGCAGACGAAGCAGACTGAAAATCCATCTTTATTTGAATTGACATTTGCGGCTACAATTCTTTTGGCACTCTAAACGTTGCCATTCAAGAATATTTACATTTTTTTATATTGTTGTTGTAGGAAGAGAGCAGCTAGACACCGTTCTTAGTGAGAACAAAGGTAGAAGCAAAGTGCGCAGTTATTCAAATACGGCAGCTTCTTAAGAGAAAGTTTCGATTTATGTTTCCAGTTCGCTATGTCATCACCATTATTAAGCCATTTGTATGGATTGATCTAGAAATGACGCAGTCTAGAAAAGGTATTACTATTTTTAGAGCAGAGATGAGAAATATCAAATTAAAAATTAGGAATTAAGGAGATATTGCTAATTTAAATTATAATTTTAACTGACTTTTTTTTATCTTACATATACACGCGTGCATTGTGTGTACCTATATTGTATGTACTATATTATAGTATAATGTATATCCTAATATAATTTTTATTAAGATTATCCCATCCTATTTGGATTTCGAATATATATCTATCTTATTTTTTATATACACTAATAGATTTTATATACACTATGATGATCTATTCATCATAGATCTATCATCATGGATATATCTATACAAAATATATGATGATATATTTTATATATATGACTTATCAGACGTTTTGTGTATATAATCACACATATCGGGAAAAAGATATTTTCGGTATTTATTATATGTCCAGAGCATATCGAAAATCCATGTATGGTCTTTTTCATCAAGACGTAATTGCTCAGTACATTTAATTAAATCAATATTTTGTAAACCCTGTTTTGTATACTCTGTAGGAATAAATGCTTTTGCCAAAGTATCTAAATATCAGTATTATCCTAAAGATTAGTTTGGGCAATAATGCATTAAAAGAGTAATCATAAAATAAAAAGGATCATCTACTCCCCCGCCCCCCCTAATTTGAGTAATACTTTCTTGCATTCCTTGAGTGAAACTGCTTGGTAAAATAATTTTTCAGAAAAAAAGGTCTTTTTGAGCTCTATTAAATTTCATAGTATTGAAATGGTAGAAAGAGCTTTATGTAATAGTTATATTTTCCCCCTTGACAACGGAATAGGAAGGGGAGAAATTTTAAATTCAACCGATACTGGCTCACAATAATAAGTGTTAAACCGTTTTTGAATGTCCTGTTAAAAAAAGAAATTAAAGAAAAAGAGAAATTAAAAAGAAATTAAAAAAGAAATTAAATTGTTAAAAAGGTTAATTTAGACATTTACAGTTTTCTAAAAACCAAAATGTAATAGCTTATTATATGCCTGATATATTTTTGGTTTACTCTGAGGCAGCCAGGAAACATCTTATCATATCTTTATTATCGGAAACCCGACTATCAGAAGGAGATACAATACCAGGAAACTTTTAAAACAGCCCTCTACTATTCTTTTCCCGAGTTGGGACGCCCATTAGCGGCAACCCTGCGAACGGGAGGTAGCAAGTGAGACCTTTCAATCGAAAGGCCGGCTTTCGCATCGTTCGCGGCGGCGCATGAATACAGAGTGTCCGATAAACCGCGTCCTCACCTAGGGCTTCATTCCTCCACTTTCCCTCAGACGATCCGCATGTCGCGCTCGAGTCTTCCGTAGCTCCGCCGCTATCGTCGCCCCCCCCCCATGAGGAAGGGAGAGAAAACACACACTGCTTAAGGAATTCCCGCTGCACATTTCCGAGACTCCCCCCCCCCACATTCAATCAGCGCATGTGGAACAATGAACTGAGCGTCTCGTGTAAATCACCAACTAGTGAGCCGCTATTTAAGGTGCTGTTAAGCGCAGCGGATGTTTGGCGCGCTTGTTTTCAACATTCGCACTGCCATCTACCGAACGTGAGTAGTGGCAGATGACGTAACGCTCACGGACGACGCTAGTGTCGTCACGTGACTAACCAACTACTTGGAGCACTAAATACGAACTGAAGATGCGAATGCGTGTTTTGGAATCACGGGGCCGACTCCATCAGAGCGAAAGATCTCTGGACCGGGACGATCCGTATCTTCTGCAGGATAGCATGGCTGATGAACCACCGGAGAAAGAAGTCCAGTCTTCCGAAGTCCCAGATGCAGCTTTCAGGAACGGCGATCCGAATAACCCTGAGGAAACGAGTGGTGAGGATCAAAACGGCAAAAATCAGAAGCCCCGGCACCCGAAGTGTGCAAGATGTCGGAATCACGGTATATTAGAAGATATTAAAGGACATAAACGATACTGCAGGTTTATGAAATGCCGTTGTGCAAAGTGTAAATTAATACAAGAACGACAGAAAGTGATGGCAAAGCAGGTTGCATTGAGGAGGGAACAGGCGCAGGATGAAAAGATGGGAAGAACTCCTGTTTATAGTCAGGAACCTGTGCTCCCCAATGAAACGACACCATCACCAACTGCCACAGCACTTTCACCTCGAATGGCATCACCCTTTCAAACTTCATCAGCTTTTAAATCAACAGGTAAGACGAACAGTTATCTTCAGAATTTTTCCTCGCCTGTTCTCTAGACTAGTCGATATTGATTATTTTTAACCCTGTACGAATTCGTTGCTAATATTCGAAAGTTTAGCCTTTTAAATCTAAATTTTATTCTTTCAGTAATGTTTTTCATATATGTGTCCTTCTGAGTTTAGATGTAAATGTAAGGTTTGTTGGTTACAAAAGAAATTGTCGAAAAATATGTAGAATCGTTTTAGCATTATGGAATAAATATGATCATAATGACATATTTTTTGTAAAGTATTTTATGCAATATTCATATAAATATATATTATAGTTAGTACACGCAGAAACTAAGTGAAAAAGTACACAGGCACTAAGTGAAACTAAGTGACTAAGTAACTAAGTGAAAAAGTGCACTTTTGATACAATGTGAAAGATATATGCCGAAATTTTAATATAATATGTTAATATCATTAATTAAGCTTAAAAATTCAGTTAGAAGTTTAGCTCATGTAGCTGAAACTTGGCTTAATCTGAATCCATCTTTTCTTAAGCATCGGCATTCAGTTTCATATAGGTATTTATTCCCTATAATCTTAGTATATTATATGTATTATTAATACACACAAAGTATCTTAAGCTTCTGAACTACGGTTTATGTCTTGGGAATTTTCTGCTATGCATTATTTTTATTTTATTACGAATGTTCCTGTGTAGTTCATTTTTTGTTTTCATGCCAGTCTCTCTATGTATGTGAATGTTTTACATTATATGGTGCGTATAATATGTTTTCAGCTCTTCCCAAAACCACGACTTTATTAATTTGAGAAAAATGCCTTTAAAATGTTCTTCATTTATGTGTATCTGATAGAATATGGTACTATCCCTATAGGGACTAGAACCCGGGTATTGTACCTAGGATGGGATCAGGCTCGACAGGGACCGTGCTGGTACTGGCTTGTCCGCTCCCTTGGCTGTGGTGGAGCTGATAAGAAAAACAAGGAGGAGGGCGTGGGACCATGCCCGTATAACCACAATGGTAAAGTTATGGCGTCCCCGTCTCTCCGTAAAGCGTATCCCTATAGGGTCAAAATGGAAGAAATTCCTGAAATTTTAATCATTACATGCAAGAATTCGAAACATGCTATAACTTAAATTCATGTATCATATTCCTGAGAAAAGAGGAGAACTATTAGGTCAGTTTTGTGTGAACTGCATACCAGAGAAAAAAAAAATCTTTCAATCTTTCAAACTCCGTAAATTGTCAAACTTCGTTGTCCACTGCTGAGAAAATTAACGCTCAGTGTTCTTGATTGTGACTATTTGCTAATTAATGGGAGTATGAATAAATTGTACAAAAGCTATCAATGTATGAATGCAATTTTCTATACCAGAACATTTCCCTTTTTAAAATTTTTTATATGTATAAAAAGAGTTCTTTGAAATCTAAGCACATATATTGTTTTCTTTTAAGCTTGTAGTGCTTTAATTTTGTGTCCTCTGAACGATATTATTGCAAATACTCATCAGCTTTCCAAAGGAAATAAGGCATAGATGAGAAAGTGTAAAATGTACGATAGCCAATTAAAATACTTTATGATTAAAATTGCATCATAATTTAATTTTAAATCAAACGCTTTAAATGTCCTAAGACACTGAAAACATAATCTGAAAAAAAAAAAAAAAAAAACTTTTTCTTATTGATACAAAAATGCATGAAATGCTGCATTCGTTAAGTCCTTATATTATAGGCTGTTGAATACAATATATCAAGAGACGGAAAGTGAAGTAGATTTAATAGTAAATAAAAGAGCAAAATATTACTTTTCTGTCAGAATATTAGCTTCGTATTCAAAAACTATATTTAAGGAAATATTTTTTACCCCTAACATATATCTGTAAAAATTAATTAAAAAAAAAAGAGTTACACGTTGTTCTTTTTAAAGACCTAGCTCCCTAAGAAAGACAGCTCCCTAAAAAAAGAACAAATTTATATTTACTTTTGGGAACATAATGTTTATAATATACTTGCATAAAAACCGATGCATGTAAGAAAAGCTTAGGGTCATTCTTTTTCAACGATTCATATAGTTTCGTTTTCTGTCATCTAGCCAAAGTACAGACAATTTAGAAATGGAGCATCTTTCCCCGTATATTATATTCAGATGCCTTGTATCTTTCGCTTAATTGGTGCAGCCGCGTTCCGGAGAACGATTTGGAAAGTTATATGGCAACCCTTTTGGGAGGGTGAAGAAAAAGGAAGAAGAGCGATCAGTTACAAAGTTGTTACATCTCGGCGAATACGCGCGGCCCTGTCTCATAAGCTGCGCGCGGCGTCCGATTAAAGCGCTCACTCGTTTCACTCTCACTCTGACAGCGGGGCGAACTACAAGCACTCTTCCACGTTCAAGTCGATTGGTTTGTTTCTCCGCCCAAGTCGTTCGTGAGTGGCAAAAAAAATTCTTTTGGCCTTCATTGGAACAAAGCTGATGCGGAAGAAAAGACGGATGATGTTTATCATCGGCTCTCGATTTCTCGTCTCTCATTCAGAGGAGAATCGGAGAGCTTTCGCACTGCCACCTGTCGACGAGGTTTGCAGAGAGAAGCGCAAGTGACTGTGCCGGCGCTAGATGTCGACCGGCTATCGTCACGTGACTCGTCTCTTCGTCCAGAGCACCAAATACAAAATCGGAATGAAAGTGCGTTTCGTGGAGACACGAGGTCGACTTCACGAGAGACCGAACGTTCCGCGGCAAGAAGACTCTCAGATGGACAACTCAAATGAAGAGGAGATAGATGTAGTGACTTGCCCTCCTGACCCTCAACCATCTGCCGAAAGCGGAAGGTCAGCTCCTGCCAACACTGGCACGAAAGCCACTCGCAAACCAAATTGTGCAAGATGTCGGAATCACGGTGTAAAAAAACAAGTGAAAAATCACAAACGATATTGTCCGTATAAGGACTGTGTGTGTAAATTCTGCTTGTTGATTGTAGAAAGGCAGAGAGTGATGGCCTTGCAAGTTGCCCTGCGAAGAGCAGAGGCTCAAGACTTGGCTAGGGGTATCAATCCAAACGCCGATAACCAGCCTGTGTTACCTCATGAATCTCCACCACGATCTTCTCCGGAACAAATACCTTTGAGGCCGTCTCCCGTTCATGTTTCGGCGTTTAAGCCAGCAGGAGGTAGGTGCTTCTATTAATTAGCAATGTATAAACTTACGACGAGAGTACTTATTTTTTTTTCATTTTTGTAATGCATTTGAATGTTTATCAGCCTTTTAACAACGGAGGTTTTAACGCTTGAAAGATTTCTGTTATTTCATGCGCTATTCGGTCTTATAATCAGACATACTAATTATTCACATAAAGTGCATAATTATCACTTATGGACTTGATGCTAATACTTTGTCATAAATTACATTAATATGTTGCATATATGCTTGGTATAGTTACGCATATAGTGTCGAATTTCAGTTTCGATCGTTTTATTACCTTATAAATAACCATAAAAACTTTTTCTTGGATAAAAAGGACTTGAAATCTTAATCTGTAGTTATGTCTTGTAATATGCCTTAGGTCATATCAATCTTAATGTTTTTTTTTGTTTGTTTGTTTTGTTTTAGCTACTTAAGAATTTTGATAGCTGTTGATTTCAAATGAATTAAATTTTATTTGTGCTTTTATTTTACGATTAAAAACTTAATTTTTACTTAAGAAATAATGATTTCATCGAAAAATCCAATTTTCTTTACTATGTTGTTAATCAAACATTTTATTTCGATATCTTTGACTCATATTAGGGAGTTATAAGTATTAAGAAATAATTTTATTAAATATTAATAAGTATTTCTATACTCAGTTTTTTTCCAATTGGTCAAGAATACTGCAATTATTTGGAATTTAAAATTTCTTGATAGGCATTTGCTATCACACGTAATAAGAATAATATCTTCTGATGCATTACGAAAGTCACTTATGTATTTAGATGCTAAAATAAAAAGCATTTTTCTCTACTTTGATAGAAATCCGGAGATTTATTGAGATTTTTTTTTAATTATACTAATTTTAAAGTTTTTAATAAATATTAACATTCGTGTCAGGGTTGCAAAGTATGTTACTTATCGCCATTTGTGGAATGTTTATCGCCAAATTTCGTCACGTTGAATATGAATAACGTTTTCTTTCTGGTTAACCTTTTTAAATAATTATAAAGAGAATTTATTAAGGCAATGCATGTATAAAGATAAATTTTGCATTTTTCCTTTCATCGATGTCTTGTTTAATAGAACAATCCGCTCGCCAATGGCCGACTGGAAAAGTTAACAGCTTATTAATCTCGCTTTCGTTGTTGTTTTCCTCATAGATAGCACTTTTATTTTAGAAAGTCCTTGGCAAAGAACATATTTCTAAGGAAATTAGTCTTCCGACACATGTGTCTTGTCAATGATTATAATAACTTCAATAGGTTTTCACACAGATCTTTAGAAAAATATTTAATAATTTACAGTTATAATTCTTACTTTAGTTGGAGTCTTCAAAAAGATGCATGAATCAGATTACTTCAAATATAATAAATATAGCTGCTATTAAAAATAATTGAAAGTTTTTTGCTGCTCAATGTTCAATTTTTAAGCATGTTTAGTCGAAGTTTTCTTGTTCATGACTGTTTTATAGACCTTTTTTTATGTACGAAACTGTGATATGTTTTAAAACTTAACACTATTTCGTGTATTTTTCAAAGTTAATAATATTAGTGGTTATCATATTTTCGGGGCTTCTAGTTTTCATTTTATTTGATTTTATAAGGAGAAAAACAATATTATGCGGAATTATAAGATTAGTCTAGCATTCTTTAAAATCTGGAACCATGTTTCAACAACGGCAAAAAGACAATTCAACGTAATACGAAAATTCTGAGTAAAAATTTTAAAAATAGATAAATATTCTTATGAGCAGAATGCATTATTTTAAATGTAGCATACTAGGATTAAACAATAAAGCTTTGTTTTATTTCAAGCTCTAACATAGCTCACTCTGAAATTTTTTACTTCCTTGTACGAAGTATTGTAATCCCAAAAAATTCCGGGTATCATATTTCAACGAAAATATCCATTTTGACCACTATCGAAGGCAATTTAAGGATGTGTTTGCTTGACATATGTGCGTAAGGACAGAATAGAGGACTCTTTTTACCACAAAAATTATAAAACTGATTTAAAATGAATTCTGAAGAGATTTTTTGTGGCCTCTATACGTAACGTATGTACGTACGTATGTATGTATCTCGCATAACTCAAAAACGAGTAGCCTAAGAACGTTGAAATTTTGTATATAGGACTGCTATAACATGTATCTCCTATTTTGGTTGCAATTTACTCGGCTCAGTGAGCTCAGTTTTTTTATTCGTATGTGTTAGTATCGCACATTTTTTGCTTTAAAAACGATTGAATTAAGTTGTTCTTACTTACGGTTAAGGTTTTTATGCCTTTAGTTAATTTACTTGCAATAATTGTAAAATTATCAAGAATTTAAAAGTTGCTTAAGTGCGGCTGAGCCTAATTTTTATTTACTATAGCAGCCATATTTGTTTACATATGAAACTTAGCAGAATAGTGGATTCAGCATAGCGTCCACAACAAATTAAGTCAGTTTCTACCCCTTCAGTGTCTTTCTACCGACTGAGACCAAAAGTAAACTTTCAGTTTTGCGCAACTAAAAATCTGCCTTCTTGCCCATTGGCCGAACTGTTTGTTTTAGCGTAGAAACTCTAATTTTAATTGTAAATGTTGTCCTTTAAATTGTATTAACTGTAATTATGTTTCACATTTTTCTATATTTTTCAATTTTTAATAAAAATATTTTGAGATTTTATGTATTTTTGCCTTGTCGCGAAGTGAGAACTGAATGAATTGAATGAGAAATATATCTGTAATGAAATTTGAGAAAATAAGTTTAAATGAAATGCACGAAAAAATTAGTATAATTTAATACAAGGAAGTCATGTGGTGTACATATCAGGTTTTTTAACTTTGGAATTTTCTAAAAGACACTAAGATGTTTTTCAAGTATTTATGTTTTATTCTTATGATTTTTTTAAATTTATCTTTATTTTCTTTAAAACATATATTTTCAACATAGGCTGTAGGGATCAGGAGAAGTTGTGAAAAAATTTGCGTTTATTACATGTATTGCTTCCGATTTTGACATTTTGTCGATGATAATTGTTGGATGATCAAGTGACAATTTGAATAGTCTCTAAGAATCAAAGATTTAAGTGTAACTTGATTTCAAAATAAATAACTCTATTCCTTTACATCTTGGCTGTGACACTGCGCTTCAGCGCAGAATATTCGAATTTCCATACGCGAATCTTAGACATCTGTCGCGACCTTCACAAACGAGACACGGAACCAACACAAGGACGAAAGGTCTGACGAGGAAGTCTGATTTAGAAGTTCAGAGTGTACCTATGATATCATTCCGCAACACGTGGAATTAGTTGTCTTTTGATAAATTTCTTACTGTATTACCTTTACAATTACGTAAGCATTAATATTCCATAAAACTGATGACGTAAGCTTCCTCTGCAAGACTGACGTATACACAGCGGAACTCCTTCGAATCCTCCTTCGGACGGCGCCTTTGGGAAACCTCTTAACTATATTTTAAGCAGCAAGAAGTAGAAATAAATACCTATAATATTGTTACATAAAAATATTTACTTCAATATCTGCATACATATTCTAGTATTATACACATTTTATAATAGTGAGCACAGTTTTTGGTATACTTTTCGAACGCTTACGAACTATACAGAAAGCATTCACGAGCAACATACACTGGTCGAGTGCCCGATTGGTTAAGCCTATGTAATTTATACTGGGAATTCGACACGGGTTCGATGCCAGGCGAAAGTGCTGTTTTGTGATTTTCCCCATAAGTAGCGTGAATACAAAACAGTTTCATTTAGAAAATTCTCCACACGACATCTCTTTTCTTACGCATGGGGGATCTGCCGTTTTTTCCACCTCATGTGGCAAGACTTAAGAATTATTTTTTCCTATAATAAACTGAAATCATTCATAATGTAAAACAAGTAGCATTTTCATATAACAGTAACATTTTTAATGTACAAAGTATATATTTTATGTTCGTAGCAAAACTGTGAAATAAAAAATAGCTGTTTTATTTTACGCCATGAAAATATTTTCTTTTCTTTTTTATTTTTAGCCCAAAGGGGTAATTTGCCCAGAAGTATTAATTTCGATTTTGGCATTTTCCGTTGGTTCATTATAAACGCGTTTCACCAACTATTAAAATTCAAATTGTTGCCACCAAATATTATATCTCTTCATTATATTTGAAGAAATTAAATAATGAAGAACCTTTATGCATGCATGTTTTTCGTACTGTGAAAGAACAACGGTACCCAGAGCCATCAAATTTTGAATAACGTATTCTTCCACTCGAATATAGGCACCGGGAAGCCCAAATCTGGAATTTGAAATTTGTTTTATTATGTATTTCATATTTTGCAAAACTGTAACGAATATTTTATTAACAAACTCAACGATTTCAAAGCGAACAATGGCAACACTGTATTGAAAAAAAAATTATTTCCAGCGCACGAGACTGAGTCTCGGAAACTCTAAAGATCTGCTCTTTTTAAATTATTTTGTGATATCGCTGTTGAATTGAATTTTTTGGTTTAAGTGCGACGAACATGATATTTAATAAATAAAGGTAACACACAAAACGTTAAAAAAACGCTTCTTCGGGCATAATATAAAATCTAAAAGCTTTCAGTTTTTTTATGTATTGCTTTTTGTATTTATTTATTTATTTCTAGTTCAGCAAGTGTTAAAAAATTTTTAATTCTTTTTAAACATTTGTTTTTGTTGCTATGATATTACTTGGCACATTAACACAAAATTCCAGAGTGCCATAAATCTTTCCGTTTTACACTTTTATTATGGCAACAGCTATCAGCTTTTTAACTACGTAACCTTGATTATTTATCACTTCCGTTACCACCTGCGCAAAACTGCTGGCAAGGAGATTTGTCGCAACGAGGTATAAGTTTTATATGCAGTGTCATTGTATATTTTAATACAATGAGTTAGTTTATAAACAACTGTTCATTAATTAGTTGATAGTTAGATCATTTTTAACGCTCTAGGTTTCAAACTGGATTATACTGCTATAAATATTAATAAATAAATAAAATTTTTTAATACAAAATACGTTAAAATACTTGCTGTATTTTACCGTATTGCTGAGATTTATTACCGTCTGGCCGTATGTGTAACTATTATATTTATATACAGAGTGTTCAGAAAAGGTTTTCATACTTTTAAATATTGATAACGAAATAAAGCATGCACTCCCAGTTACAAATTTTCTTAAAATGCGGTTAAAAATTTTAGGAAAACATATTTCGCATTGTGAATGGCAGAGTTTTATTTAAATAAATCTAGTGTTACCTGTTGTCCATACAGAAAACATCTTAATTAGTAAAACACCCAAGATGCTGTAGTAGTTAGAAAAACAAAATTCTTATCTTTGAGTTAAAAATTTGCAGAAATATGTATACGATTTACTTGAGACGTATCCATTAATCACCAAAATGAGTAACTTATGTTTTGTACATGTTTCTTAATATTTCTAAAAGTTATTTCTTGCATAAGGCATGGAGAGTTTTGTTTTTACATGTTTAAAACATAATGGGCATTTTCCTAAACGTAATTTTTCAGCTATGGGAACCACACAAAAAGTGCCGCCCAATCGGTATAGTGGTTAGCGTCGCTGACTGCCGTGCCGACAGGCTCGGGTTCGAATCCCGAAGAAGGCATGGACGGTTGTAAATGTATAGTGTCGGTGCCGCATGGCGGCACTTTAAATATGCGGCGAGCCGAAAGTCCTCTCATGTGGCTTGGTGGAAAAGGGTGGGAGACCCTCGAGCCCGTCCCCTTCCCGGGGTGCTCTCTATCAAAATTGGGGGTGGAACTGAGCCAAATCTCACTGTCACCTGTTAGGTGCTCAAGGCTGTTGCCAACAACAGGCTTAATCTATTGCTCCTTAACACGAGAATTCTTGCGGGCTTGGGACTTTGATTTGTCAGGATTGGGTGTTCGGTGCATATTCTTGGCGAACATATTCGTGAATTAAACTGAGTCCTGATCTTGAACAGGACTGTTGTCCGTTATTGTTGTTATCTGAATGCAGCTATGTTCTGTGGTAAAAAACTGTGGTTAAGTGGTAGAAGAACTACACTTTAGAGGGATTTAAAATCCTCTTTTATTAAACCACTATTATATACAGCCACTTCTCAACTCGAGAGGGATACAGAAAATAATGACCGCACTTGGGTCTAAACTGAACAATCAAATTATTTAAATTAAAACTAATTAGAAATTAAGTAGTCGTTGCTCACAGAGCTATAAACGCGAGGTTGGCAATAAAGCTAAAGGGTGCGTAGCAAGATTTAACTAATACTAACGCACTTAGATTTACTTCAATAAGTAATAGCGTAACAGCGCTACGGCTTAGAATTTAAATACTAGCTGGTCAAGCGAACGTCGAATAGAGTAGCAGTGGTCTGAGACTAAAAGCTGTTTCACTCTGAGAGGTTCCTACCTCTCGCTTAAATAGCAACTTGGCTCCACTTCAAATTAGCATGAAGCTGAATTCTAACGGGAAGTTGAAATAAGAACAGATAGAAAAAGGCAAATTAAAATAAAACTTTGTTAGTTTGACTAAAGCCTTACAGATTTTTATCGAATGGTCATTTTACATAATGGAAAGTTTTTTGGTTATTTTGTGCAGTCAATATGAAACAACGTTATGTTTTATTCTTTTTTCCAAGTGTTTCGAAGGTGTGTGGGGAAAATCCTGGAACATTTGAGTTTCTTTTTTTTTCGGTTTTATAATGAAAATTTGTTTCTTTTTTCGGTTTTTGATCCAAATGAACCAGAAGAACGAAACACGTTTTGGAAGCATATTAATCAACCTTTATGAAGCTTTAATTCATTTTCCTACGATGAGTTCTGAATTGGAGTTTCAGTAAAAGGACATTAATTTTTCTTTTTTTATTATCTTATATATTTTTTCCCTTTTGTATTTTTAGTTTTCGAGTTTGTAGTACTATGATCCTTTTTTAATTTTGAATTGTTTAGATAGTGTGTTAAATCTCTTACACAAGGATGGAATTATTAATATTGGTGAGGAATTGCCGTGCTTTGCCTCCAGTTTACTTTTAACTTCAGATGCTTTAAGTACATTTTACTTCAATCTTGCAGCTATAGCGCAGGGCGGGTATATATTTTTTTAAGTTTTGCATCTTATTAAGTTTATTTACGTATATATATATTCGCCATTATTTCCTTGAAAACTATCCGCTCGAGCGGCCAACCGTGTCGAAATTCAAAAGTTCGGGCTTCGAGGTGCCCATATTCGGGTGGAGGAATACGTCTATTAAAGTTGCGGTGACGTACCTGTTGTCGTTTTCCACAATGCGAGGAACTATATATATACATACAGCTTCTTTATTATTTATTTTTTTAATAATACATGTCGATATCTTCTGGTGGCAACTGTTTGAAAAATGATTCGGATACAAAACTCATAATGGACGAAAAGTACGTATTAAAGCTAATAACACCTCTGGTGGCAAAAGTTAGCAAAATGGACTGACTTTAAGGAGAACTTTTTCGCTGAAAACTGCAAATTGTTACAAAATTTAATATATTGTTGCGTGCGTACGAGTTCGTAATGCATTGAATGCACAAGTCGTTAAAACGTTAATAAAATTTATTCTTTTCGCAAGAAATGAAGCAAAATACTGAAATATTTCCTCAGAGATATTCGTGCAATATCACAATATCTCAAACGTTAAACAGAACTCAATTCAAAACAGAGAAAGTTAATCCAATCTCACGACGAATTCGCTACAATGCATTAGGCAAACAACATTTCGCTTAAAACAGCTACAACTGAGCTGAGGTGTTTTAATTCGGCTTTTATAAGCTTTTTAATTATTCACGAGAACATTCAGGTAAAATTCATTTTCTCGATTTTTCTGGATGGCAACAGCAATTACCAGACATTTATTTATTAAATATTAAATGCACGCGCTCTTGTATTTTTACGTTTCCAACGTAGCTTTCTCTTCAAATTCGTCTGCGTTGCCCGGGAAAATAAAACAATTTTAATTACAATTCTAAATAAATAGCTAAATAAATACAAAACCCGTAACAATATTCTCTCTCTTTCTTGCAAGACTTAAGGCAAAAGTTAATACATTAAAATTAAAACCACGGCAAATGGGAGAAAAACAAAGACAACCCTTTTCAAGCCTGGTGACTGTGGAAAGGGAGGACACTTTGTAAACAGGCAAACCGAACAACTCCCTTTTAATTTAATATGATTATGTTATAATCAAAATAACAATTTTTACTTTTTCAAACTTTAGCAATAATAACTGCAAACAAAATTATTATATGCTATGGCTCAGGGAAAAAATAAGTGTTATATGTAATATGCCCTCACTTTCGTAATTTGTTATTTGAAGACTTTGAGCAAGGAAGATAATTAAATGATCATATACTACAGGAAAACTAAGCATTGTAAATACGTTTTCCTTTAATTTAATAGTTAAGTAATAAGTTATACTTTACATTGACATATAATTAAGTAGTTGTATTGACGTTTGATTACATTATTGCAGGCTGTTTTGATCTTCTGTAGAGAAACTCCACTTAGAAATGCCTAAATTGGAAATTCAAAGCATCGATATTTACTTATATTCTTATAAACACTAGTCGCACGCCCAGACGGTATAGTGGTTAGGGAAGCCTACTGCGGTGCCGAAGGGCTTGGGTTCGAATTCCGAGAAGACATGGATGTTTGTGTGGATGATGGATGACAGTGTCAGAGCGGCATGGCTGCACTCTAAATATGCGGCGAGCTAAAAGTCCTCTCGTGTGGTGAGAGAACCCCGGATCCGCCCCGGGGTGCTCTCGCTCAGAACTGGGGGTGGAAAATAGAAGTTCAATCTCTCTTGGGAGTAGGCTCGGGCAATCATTGTTCTATGTGTTAATGGACACAACAGCAACGTCATTCATAGGTGGTCGTCTTAGGGAGGTGATTGCTATGAGAGGTTTCACTATATTCCTAAATTATTGTAATGTGTCTGAATAGCAACTAGTATTGGTCTAGATAGATAGATTTTTTCTTTTCCTGTAAAAAATAACTGAGCTGCTAAACTGAGAAAAATTATACAGTCTTATACCGAAATATATAATATGTATTAGAAATTCTTTAATACAGTATTTGTTACCATAATGTTGTAAATATTCATAAAAATTATTACCTGATTATGTCAAGTGCATCATGAATTATTTCAATTAGGTGGATCATAAAAACTATAAGCTATTACTTTTTAAATATTTCGATACCTCAATTTGTCAATTTGTTAAATAATTATAGTTATAATTTAAAAAATATGGAAAGCCCAATGACAATATTTTAAGAATTGACTTTTTGCTAGATGCTTGAAAGATAAATTAAGGATTTTAGGTCTTGTGCAATGGCAACAACTACTAGAACACAATGATAATACAGTGATAATATGACGTGATTTATAAAGTCCAAAGTTTGGGGAAGATTCTGTTATACTCTAGAGCAGTATTTTCCAAATGCCCTGCAATGAGTTACAAAAGCAAAACGCGAGGCGGGGTTGAAGATAAACTTACTGAAATTACTAATTTTACATATTATAATTTTACAATAACATGAAACTATAGGATAGTTTGTCAATAGATGACATCAAAATTTAGTAATTTAATATCTTCATAGATGATGTATGATATTGAAGCTTATCGTTTATTAATTAATTTCTAAATTTAGTTGCTATTTTAATGTTAATATTACCACCAAAACTTTATTAGGCCTGACTGGAGTACAGCAGTAAACTCAATCAATTTTTTTATATGAGAATGATATAAACTAACACACTAGCACCGAGTCTAAACTAGTATAACAGAAAAACATTTCTAGGGTCTACTGCCATATTTCAGTCAAAGTTTGGTGCTTTCCAACTTTATTCGCTACTCTCAGTGATTAAATGTTAGTTATTAATTCATATACTGCTTATATTTGCTGTACTTACTTACTTACCATTAATTATATTATATAACATATAATTATCAACGGATAAATGCTTATGAAGCAGGGATCAAAAAACATATGGCTTTTATAACCGATAAACAATCAAATGATATCCGGACAGGGACAATTTTTGTTGATGACACTAACAATAAACAGTTAAATGACGTTAGCTAAGTTTCAAGAATAACACTAAAATATGGCCACATGAGATGTCGTCGATTACACCTACAAAAAAGAAGGAAACGTTTTGAATTCAACAGTATTTTGACAATTATATAAAATTTGCTTTCCTGAAAGATGCTAGAGTCCACGAGATCTTTAAAGCTGAAACTGCACTTTGAATTAAAGCTTACGAAATACAATAAAAAATCGATAGTTTTTTTATAAATAAGAAGAACGAATTATTAGCCGTAAAGCAGACTATGTCTTCGAATTTTTCTCAAGGCTTTGTGTGAAAATGTAGTTATGACTTCTTACGAAATACCCCAGCTGATTGCTGGAATTGGATATCTTCATACAGTTGTGAGACTTCTTCAGTGAAAATTTTGACATCTTGTATATGTGATAAAAAACGGTAAAATCAAACAAATATGCTGTCTCTCTTCGAAAACTCTGCAATTTTTTTCCTCTTTAAGTTGATGAAAGTACAGTCATATCGAACAATGTTAATTTAATGTATTTTACGAGCTATGAGTTTGAGAATACATCCAGTGAAGAATTTCATTTGCAGACCATTGAATACAAGAACAACAGCAGAAGAAATTTTTATCTTGATTGACACTTACTCAGTCGAAATGACATTGAATGGAAAAAATAGTATGTGGGACAAAGCAGCGATAGCGCTCGCTGAGTGGCAGGCGTCCGTCCAGGCCTTTTCGAAAAATAAAGGCCTTGGCCCCAGAATGTGCATGTTTTTGCACTGTAGCATACACAGAAAAACCTGTTAAAATACCATTGCCTCCGCAAATAGATATAAAAGATTGTATAAAATTTATAAATTTTATAATATATCGTTCTTTGAATGTCAGGTAAATCATTCCATTATACAAAGAAATGGACAGTGAAATAAACATCTTCTTTTACACTGCGAAGTTCGATTGCTATCCAGAGATAATGTTTTGAAGCAAGTTTTGGAAATGATAGAATTTTCAGTGTTTTTAAACAAACATCCCTTTCAAACGCTAAATTTGCAGTATTTGACTTTGAAGATAGTTTTAGCGATGTTAATTAGTTGATGAAGTTATCTTACCTTAGTGATAATAATATTTTTTAAATAAATTAACTTTTTCTTTACCAAAAAAATGTAACCATATTTAAAGTGCAAGAAAAAAATGGAAGATGCAATGGAAAATCTTAGTTTGTAGACCCATTGCTTGGAAGCATGAAATTATAATACTTTTATTAGCTAACTACATAGCAAAAAGAATACAATATTAGTTCCATGTCTATTGAACTCCAGGAACATCTGATACGATTGCTTACAAATCTGAAAGAATATTTTTCCCCAATTAATAGCAAGAAAGCATGGATTAGAAATCCTTTTCGGCTAATACAGAATCAGAGACAGTTATTGGATTCAAATATTCAATCAATGATTGAACAGAGTTGTGATACAGCTCTTGGAGACAGATTCGACAAATAGCTTATTGGCTGTCCTGTAGTCAAGAATAATTATTTTTGGCGACAAAATGCAGTTAAGTTTCTAATGTTTTTTTTTTTCTAAAACTTGCAAATGTGAAACAAAGTTCTTGACAATTGTTTTTCCAAGCAATAAATGCAGAAACCGATTAGAATGTCAACCAGATTGGAGAATGAAGTTGCCATTTTTTTCTGAAAATCTAAAAGTTCTAGTTAATGAGAAACAGCTTCACAATTTTCACTAAAATGCTTTTGTTGTTTTAATTCTTGTTACTATCACAATAAAGAAAAAATATTTTAACATTAAAATTTGTTTAATTTACCAATTTATTAATTTAATCTGCTATGTTATGTGCTCCTAATAGCTGTGCTTCTGTATGATAGCTCGATTCTCTTCTATCTGTCACAAAAATAAGATTTTAGACTGACTTATATATCTTTGTTTTAACCTTAAAATAAATATTTGCAGTGATTTCTAACAACAAAACCATTTACTTATGCTTATAGCAGTACATTTGCATACATTTTTTTTCAAAATATATAATCTGTTAGCTGCCAAACGTTGACATTAGAATGACATTAGATAGGATTAGTAATTTTATTTTCATGTTCCAAACTCTTCCAGACTTGCTCAACTATTTCGCAAACTAGTCTAACGTAATCTCAACCATATGGTGACTTATATAGAATTTCATATTTAACCATAGAGACAGCAGGATAACTTTGATAGACTAACTATTTGTACTTAGTATAAGCTGATTAGTTAGCTGCGTGAGCGAGGACATCTTTTCTTATTTTACCACTTAATACTAGGGCTTATATTTTTTTGGTATATTATAGTCTCGCAGCAGGCTGAGATGAAATCATTTTGCTTGTAATGTTGTCATTTAGTTGCCTAAATTTGTTTCTGACAAGTGAAAAGATTTTTCACAAAGATTTTATCTTTTTAATGCATGAAATTCGAACTGTATCATCTGAGGCTGGAAACTGTTACTCAAGAAAAGCATGTATTGAAACTTATAAATATGTGACTGAGCAATCTTTTATCTCCTATTTGTAATCTTTTAACTACTGTCGAATTCAGTTACGTTTAGAACTTTGTTAGTTAATTATTTTTTTTATTCTTCCATCAACTAGTAGATAAAATGCAGTGTAGATACTGACCACGAAAGATAATAATTCTGTATTGGAGTCTATTTTTTTCTTGCATATTTTTATTTCGTAATATTCACGATTAACTGTTTAGCACGTGCGTTTTCACGAATAAATTTATTTTTACTTCAGATTCGTAAATATATTCTGTAAAATGGCATTAAGTAATTATTTAATCATTTTATTTAATTTCTTTACATTTTCTACATCAAGAAAACTTACTGAAATCGTAATTTCTCTGAAACATTTACTTACAGTAAATAATGAATAGTAATTCACTGTTTTTTAAGGAATAGGCTACTTAAAAACTCCACCCAACTTATAATTGAATTAAATTAGATTAGTTATTTTGAAAAATAAGTAGTTGCACTAATTTTATAAATGCTCCGACTGAAAGTATTCGGCTTGATTGGTTTAATTATTGCAAAGCAGAGGAAGGCTATCTACCTAAGAGGAGGGATGCCTTCGTGGAGGTCTTTCTAAGAGAAACTAACTCATATCCACGTTACACGTGGAGAAAACCATGATAACGCCCATGAGCCAGCCCGTTCTCTGTGACTCGAACGCCGATCAAACTACCAATGTTCAGTGACTTTATCGCTCAGCTGCTGGTAATCATTTGATAGTAATGTTAAGCCAGCGCCTGTACTAGTGGAAGATTTAGAATTTATTTGTTAATGGTAGTAATGAATACTGTACAGTGATTAAGAAACGTATGCCACATCATGAAAAATGTGGCGTGTTTTGGCAAAAGCACATTAAAAATAACAAACTAAAAAAGAGGGAAAATTTTAGGAATGGTAGACGTTTTAACCACAAATACCTAATTCAATGATGCGCGTGACAAACTCTTCACTATAGCTCGCAGTCAGGCGTGACCTAAAACAAGAAGACTCACTGCAGATACGCAAACAATTTAACGCAGTTATAAGTACTAATTTTGTTTATTTATATGACATATTTAAAAAAATCTGCAATATGTAATGCCACAAAGCATTCCTTGCAATCATTTTACTGCGTCTTTTTACTTCCTTGTACGAAGTAAAAAGGAAAAAATATAATCGCGAAAAATTTCGGGTATCATATTTCAACGAAAATATCCATTTTGACCGCTATCGAATGCAGTTTAATGATGTTTTTGCGTGACATCCGTGACAGAATAAAGGACTCTTTTTCCCCCAAAAATTATAAAACTGATTTAAAATGGACTCAGAAGAGAATTTTTCGCGGCGTCTGTACGTACGTATGTACGTATCTCGCTTAACTCAAACACGAGTAGCCTCAGAACGTTGAAATTTTGTATATGGGACTGCTATGACATGTAGATGTACACCTCCTATTTTGGTTGCAATCGACCACATCAAAAGTATATAAATATATGTATGACCTCTGTTATATATATCCACTCTGTTACTCGGCTTAGTGAGCTCAATTTTTTTATTCTTATATGTTGGTAAATTGTGCACTTTTTGCTTTAAAAAGGATTGAATTATGTTGCTTTTATCTTCCGGTTAAGATTTTTATGCCTTTAATAAATCTGCATGCAAGAATTATAGAAACTTAGGCGAATAGTGGATTTGTGGCCAATCTAGAGAAACTAAGCTTCGCAATAGCAAAGATAACGCCTTCTTTTATTATTACGAATTAAATCATGCTTAAGTCGTTCTGGAATTTATTCCAGGAAATAAGTGTTTAAGATTTACTTCGTAATTTTTAATATAGATATTTTGAGTTTTTATGTATTTTTGCCTTGTCGCGAAGTGAGAACTGAATTAATTAAATGAGAAATACTAAATCGTCTGTGGGAAAACTTTTTTTGTTGTTGTTGTTTGTTTGTTTAATTTCTTTTTATACATCGTTTTAGATTTATCATAGTATTTGAATAGAACATGTGGCAACGATTAGATAATTCTTCAGATGATATACATAATTTTTGTGCATTTTGAGTTATAAAATGAACGAGATGTAACGCTATTAAGTGAACCTAGCGCCAGAGTGTCGCTATGGTAAACAAATATAGTGAATTTTAAAGAGTGCATTAATTCTTTTGTGGTTTATGCACTATCGACGAGGTAGATTTAATTCAATCCAATTTAAAGTTTGAATTAAAAGCAAAATGCGTATAATTTAATATTCCGTACAAGGAAGTCATGTGGTGTGTACATCAGATTTTTTCTGCTTTGCATTTCTACATCTTTATGGATGTTTTTAGATTTTTGGGTGTGTGAAAATATTTCTTAGAAATTCTTTATGATGTTTCAGTCTGTTTTAAACACGATCTCGTTTTATTTTATTTTTAGAAAAGGAAAATTTGAAACAGAAGAAAGAATAAGAAAATTTTAAGCAGATGAAAGAGTCGTGGAATGTTTTTTTATGTTCTAGTCTTCAAGGGAATTTCAATAATTCCCATAACAAAAAATAAAATTTATAATTTAGAGATAAATACAATGAAATCTGTCATGGTGATTATGTCTTCCAGATGATTACCTCTAAAAGTGACTAGTATCTTTTTAGAAAAATTAATAAAAATTAATTCTGAACATCGTGTCTTTAATGCGACCACCTACACAGCTCTCCATATTCGGGTGATTTCACAGTATTTCGATATAACTTGTATGTAGTTTTTGAAAATATAACACAGGTATTTAAGCTTTATTTGTTACACTTCTTAATGTAATATCAATACCCCTAGTTAAGGTAATAAAAAGGTTTTTCAAAAACTTTTTTGTGCGTTTTGCTTTGAATGGAATATGCAAATTATGAAGTCAATAGGAAGGTATGCTTTTTTAGCTCTTATGTAACAATTCAATCAATTTTGCAATGAAGTCAGAAAGTAAAGCTAAGTTTGTTATCTTCATCTATGTAATGCGTTCTTCCTACATGTTTGCAACCTGCGATAACTAAAAATGCCATTATAAAGAACTTCCTGGAATATCCTAAGAATTTTCTAGAATTTACCTTCGTAGTTTTACCGCTTCAAGTAAATTTTGGCTGAAAGCCGTTAGCAAGAAAATGGTATTAATTTAAAATTTAATACTGTAACTTGAGCAAAAAAAATAAGCATTTTTACAGAACACTTCCCAACCATCAAGAAGCTTTACAAAAAATTCTGCATCTATTTTTAAAAACTATATGATCGAAAGCATGCGTTTAAGATCAAAATTTAAGAAATAATGACTCTACTGCGTTTTTCTCTGTATTAAAAAATATATTTTAATTTGTATGTATTTAATGCATTTCGATTATCCGTGAGGATTGATTCTTTTAGGTATCTCATCCATGAAGTTAAGATTTCTACTTTTCTTTGTTTCGGAATGCATGGTATATATGTTAATACTCCTGAACTTTTGTCATCTTGAACTGGTGAAGAGGATAAAAATGTCTCCTGGCAATTTTCAAGACTTTTGGTATCGTTACCTTACCGTTCTCTACCAAGCGCAAACGGCACGTCATGGGTTGCACGGTTGATTTACCTAATGGGAAGGTTAAGAGCCTAATATGCGGTCGAGGCTGGTAGATATATGAAACCTATCTCATTTTCAAATATATTTAGAAATTATATTGAAATCCACTATACCATTATATGGGATTTGTTGAGTATTTTGGAAGAACAAACGAAACTAAAAGTTTTAAGATTTAAATTTTTTTTTTTGTTTTTATTTATGTATGTATTATTTATCTCTTTCATCATCTGTCGAATAAAAATTTTTAAAAAAATGCTTCACATTTTAAGAAAAAATGGAAAACTCTAGATATAAATTCTTAGAATAACTAAGCAGCTAATATAATTGTAGATTTTTAAAAAAATAATAATAAATTTTAAAAAAGGTCATTTTTAATTTTAAAAAATTTTAATTAAAAGTGCATGTTGTGTTAAACTAGATTAACCTATTTACTCCGATTAGCCGATAAAATTCTGAGGACGACATCCACAGTCAACCCCAAACTATGTTAAATCTGAGAACAGTTAAAAAAATGAATGATTAAAGAATATTTTACTTAACAGAAAAAAATATTATTAAAAGTAAAAATCTGAAAGGTTGCAGATTTTATTACGCCCAAAAGCGGCTTTTTTTTATTTACGTGCTCATACACGTTTCGAGACCATTTAGACTAATGTCCATTTGGCCCAAAAATATTTAGAAGCAGCATATCTTTAGAATTTCCGATGGATAGTCGCTCGCTGGAGATAAAAATGTTTTTTTTTTCGTACAGTGTTTCCACTGCTCGCTTTGAGATCGAATAAATCAAAAATTCGTTAAAACTTTACAAAATATAAAATAGATAACAACACAAATTCTCATTTCAAAATTCGGGCTTTCAGGTGCCCATATTAAGTGTTGTGTAGCAAATTTTCATGTAACACTTAATTATTTAAGTTTGACTTAAGATTAATTTTCATTATTCTAAATTTATGCTACACAACGTTATTTTATTTAATATCTTGTATTTATATTTGCTTTGGTTTAATTTTAATTAGTGGTTTTGGTACTTTAAGATTTGTACGTCTCTTCCACTGGTTACTCGTAAACGCGTTGAAACAGACAATGGAATTAGGTGCTTTCGTAGGTAATAAACTTGATTTAAAATTACTTAACTTAGGTTGATTCTCATTTAACTTATATCATTGGATGCAGAAAAATTAGCCTTTTAATTTAAGAGTACTTTCAAGTCTCTAGCTTAAACAGTTTTTAAGTTACAGTTAATTATTCAACGAATTTTTGCACTTCGAGTATTTTTTTTGGTTGAGGGGGAAAGGATTGAAAAGCGTCACTTTTGCAGTTGATTTCCAAGCCTTTGCTTAGGAATTTTTGTCCGTTGCCTAGGTTTGCTGGTTTTCCCACGCCTACGTCGAATTCTTGGTTCTTCTTTTGGCGGGCTTGGCGAGATTCGGAATTTTGTTCCAGTTCAACTCCTCGATTTTTGGACGATATTAGCAGGGGTTTGTGTGAGGGGTAGAGTTTCAGTTTATTCACCCTTTTGGCGAGTTTTGGCGATATCTAGTGTCCGGACCTGACAAAAAGCGGGTGCAGGTGGGATTGCGAAGCTGTTGGGACGTTTTCGTTTTTGCATTCGGCTGACAAGAAGATAACTTTCTCGGGCGCCTTGGGCATCTTGTTGCTGCAACAGAAAGGATGAATTTGTTTTTTTAACGGGGGGCTTATGGCTCCTGTCACGTCTTACTCCATGGCTTCGGAAATAGTCCTTCAAAAATGTAAATGAAATAATTCTGCAATAGAAAAGGAAATGAAAGAAAATTATATTTCCATGCTTCAACTACCACAGAAATAATGTCCTTCAAAATGGAAAGTAAATATTTCTTCGTCAATTCTACCATCTGATGAAGACTCAGTCCGCTTCTTCAATTTATAAGAACAGAAAAAATCAATAGCCAAGCAACCTGTGTTCCGACCTGAGTTTCCTGATGGCTCTGAAGTTCGTAATACAGAAGGCTGGATGAAACTTCCAAGTTCCTGCGTACTGGGTATTCTTCGAATGTTCGGTGTCCGCCAAGCTGCCGTCGAACCCCCAAATCTCCAGGTTCACATCTTCCGTCAGTTAAGAAGTTTTTCTTTTTGAACTTTAATGTTAACTTAAATTCTTAAAGATTTTTTTTTCATCCAAAATTCTCTGGTTTAATTATTTCTTGAATTTTTTTAAAGATTCTATTATTATCAGAATTTAACTTTTATTTAAATGTTTGCTGTAAAGAATTTTGAAAGGTAGAAAATTTAAATCTTTAATATTTTTGAAGATTTGCTGATTTAACTGAGATCTGAAGAAATTTGTGAGCAGTCTTAAATTGCTCTAGTTAAAGGTATAATTTTTTTTTCCTCTTATGGTGCAATACTATAGGTACTTAACTCTGTACTTCATTATTTGAATTTTCTCTTGTTCTGGGATAAATAAGGTGTAAGAACCTTACAACTGAAAAATGAAATAGAAAATTTTAATTTGTATCTTAACTCATAAAAATAGTTATTACTTAAACAATAGTATTTGAATTGAAGTGGTTACTGTCTAAGATTGCAGTATTTGTGGAAAATATATAAATGTTTAGCTATTTGTTTTCTAAACTAAATAAGGTAGTTCCCGGGGACTAGTATAATTTTATGTTAGTAAATTTGTTTGATATCAGTGTTTTAAGGAAAGTAATAAACTAAGTTAGTATTATTGATTTTATGTGTTTACTTGAATTTCTGATTACACAACATGGTTTCACCAGTAGCAAGGCTCTTCGGGTTGTTGAAACGAAATTTAAAAGGGTACAAACACAACGCAATTCATATTTGTTTAAACTACTAGTATTTTCCAGCTTAGTATATAACATAAGTGGAGGTATACGTTCAAAATTTGATGGCTCTAGATACCGTTATTTTTTCACAATGCTAAAAACATGCATACATTCATGCAGATTATTCATTATTTAATTTATTTAAATATAATACAAGGCGATAATATTTGGTGGCAACAATTTGAAAACTGAAACGGACATTTATAGCGAACCGAAGCAAAATGCCGTTTCCAGACTAATAGCCATTCTGAAAACAATTTACCTCTATTTTCAAGCAACTTAATCAAAAGAATGAGTATATTTGATTAAATTAAATCAGTATTCAAAACGAAACGGAATCACTTCAGAAGAGGAACAATAAAAACTTCAAAACAGAACAGTCTTATATTTCGATAGGAATTAACATAAACAAAAGAAAAAGAAATAATGGCTTTATATTTAGCATTTATTTTTCAGTTTGGCAATTTAGTTTTTAACAGAGGATTTTAACAATGTTTATAAATTCCGGATTATGTACAATTAAATTACGTATCTGTTGTATATAAAAGCAATTCCTAAATGTTATAATAACATCATCTGCTATCGCTGATGTTATAACATAATTTACTATCAACTTTTTCTTCTCCGCTTTGTATTTCTTGTAAACATTTTGCATCATTCTGATAGTGTATGACAGCAATTTTGCCATCCCTCTGCAATAAACAAACTTAACTTTTTTTTTTAGCTAAGTTCCGGTTAATTCACAACCCGGTTAACACGACATCGGTTAATCGGGGTTTGACTGTTTAATTAATTGGGAGTTGATTGCTTATGAGTTATTTTTATAGGCTCAGTTTTTTCATAGTGTTTGTCACTATAGTCAAAAGTTTCTCATCGACTATTAAACTATTTCTTGGAAAACTAGCGAGGCCAAATATCACACTCACGCTCTTTGTAGATGATAATACAATGCGATGAAGCGATGTTTTCAAAATTCGATTTAGAATTTTTGAAATTTACTGTTGAAACGATTTTTTGCACTTATCTTCGTTTAATAAACAAAAAATCTCAGAAATTTACTGGTTGCATC
>KK113062.1:47689-58208 GCA_000611955.2 Stegodyphus mimosarum | reverse complement strand
ATTTATGCAGATTTTTCATTTTTTAAACTTTAATGCAGAGCGATAACATTTAGTGGCAACAATTTGAAAAGTGAATCGGGCATTCAGAGTGAATCAACGCAAAATCGCAAAACGAAAGTAATAGTCCTTCGGGACTAAATCCCTTTGGACTAAAAACGCGCCTTTGGACGTAATTTAAAATCTGAAATCTTTCAGATTTTTTAGCTTTTTTATATTTTTAATTATTATTTTCTTACAGTGAAGTTAATCTATTTTGGTCTTTATCTTTTATTAATGAGTGTATTTTTATCTTAAATCTTTCTTTTGTGAATTTTGATAGTAGCGTTTTCTGCTCTTTTTTTTTTTTTTTAATTCTTAACGATTTTTTTTATGGAAATTAAAAAAAAAAGCTTTAGCGCCGGCAGTCTATGAATTGTTAAATCGTGCGACATATTTAATGTATCTTTAAACTGTAACAATATAACTATGTGGCCGTTTAAGCCAATGCTTTTCTTTACAGGAATAATGAAAAGGCGGTGGAAGTAGGACGTGCATTTTTCAGCTCCGCATTATATGCGCAATATTTGCGTGTTGTGTGTGATGTCACACACGTAATCCGTGTTGTGTGTGATGAAAGTGAATGCATTTTGTACGCGTTTCATTCCCGCGTCCAAAGATATTAAATTTGTGTCGTTATATTAATTGTTTTGTCTTATATTAGTATATATGTGTTGTCCAGTATAAGCAAAATTGTGTGGTAAGTGTGTGCTTATGCAGAGAGATTATTAGCAACTTGTTTGCCGCTATTTCCATGCAATATTTCGTTGTTATTAATAAATGTCAGTGTTTTAAATACTTATATTCCTCATACGTTTTCGCTTAAAAATAAAACAATGTCAGGAACGCTTGTTTGGATGTTAATAAAAATTAATTGAAAAAAATTGTTTCCTGAGTGTACATAGGAACCACTTGCATCTCTAATAGTATTTTAAATCCCTCTGAACATGTACTGGCATCTCCGGATAAACAAAAATAAATTTTAAAAAATCTGAAAGGTTTCAGATTTTAACGGATGCGCAAAAGGATTTGCTAAGGTATTTTACGCTGTCGCTGAGTTTTGCAGTCTACCAGTCTGCTGTTACACTCAATTCCACTAACTCCTTTTTTTTGGGAGGGGGGCTTTTTAACTTTATTATTAAGCATTATTGTCTTCACATTTACGCCATATACAATTCAGTAGCAAAATTACAAAAATTTTAAAAGCAGCAAAGCAGTATACGTTTAGAATTCTCGATCCAGCGTTAAGTGTTGGCATACGTCTTTCTGTTTTTTCAGTGTTTTCTCATTTCATCATATTAATGTTCAGTTTTATTACTAAGATGGCTTTCCAAAACTTTTTTTGTCTGTGTGTTTACTTTAGTTATTAAATATCACGTTCTTGGCTCTTACGCTACATAAAATTCGATTCAATGGCAAAATCGCAAAATATTTAAAAACAGCATATGTTTAGAATTTTCGATAGGCAGTCTCGCACGCTGGCGATAAAAAATGTGTTTTTTTTTCGTACAGTGTTGCCACTGCTCGCTTTGTTAATCAAGAATTCCTTAAAGTTTTATAAAATTTGAAATAGATAATAAAACAAATTCAAAACTTTGGCTTCCAGGTGCTCATGTTCGGGTGGAAGACTACGTTATTCAAAAACTTGATGGCTCTAGGTTCCCTTGTTTTTCCACAGTGCAACAAACATGCATGCCTCCAATTTTGATAGAGAGATCCCGAGGGGACGGGTCCGAAGGACTTCCACCAAGCCACACGAGAGGACTTTCGGCTCACCGCATAGTTAAAGTGCCGCCATGCTGCACCGACATTATATATTTACAAACATCCATGCCTTCTCCAGGATTCGAACCCGGGCCTTTCGGCACGGCAGACAGCGGTGCTAACCACTATACCGGTTGGGCGGCTTCTTTCTTTTTTCTTTTTTTTATCACATTCAAACAGTTACATTCATGAAAGGTTACATCTTTTTCTTGCGCAACAAAAAAGACGTGTCTGAATCTGACGTGTCAACTAACTTTTCTTAATTACAAGAAAATAAATAAATAAATATGACGTGATGTATTTGTAATGAATACAGTGTACTAATAATTATTCAATTAAATATAAATTTATAATTCCTTGTAGACACGAGCAACTTAAAATGGTTTTTTTTAGCTCGTTAAAGCCATCATCCTGTATAATAAAACATTCATAGCGTTGCAAAATTTTTATCTTGAATTTAGAAACAAAATATCCTGTTTTATAATTTTAATGACAATTAATGGCAACATGGATGTATAGACTCTTTTTCATCATCGTCAAAGCATGTTTATTAATAGTATTCAACTGTAGCACTTTATAGCGAGAGAATAGTTTAAATTTTAATAAATCGAACTCTTTTTTTTAATGTAGAACACTATAAATAGAAAATTATCCAAACATGTTTAAAATGCACGTACTATTCAGGTAGTTCACTTTGTCACACTGATGAACTGTTAAAACTGGGAGATCAATTAAATCTTATGCGGCAAGAAACAGTAAGAAACTGCAAGAGTTGTATATATGTGTGTGTATATGAAGATCTATCTGCATAAGGCATCTAAAAAAACTGCCAAATGTTATAGAATATTTAATATTTTAATTAATATTAAGTTTATTCTGAAGGCTGTAGAAATGTGTTCTAGAGCACTCAAGAACTACAAAACGAAAATAATCTGTAATAAAAATGTCATATGTATCACTCAAACACACAAGTAGTGAATTGTTGATGATACACCTGGTAGACAGCGTATTAAATGACTTTATAAGGTTTGCTAAATTCATCGTTACAAACCCAAAGCGATACAAATCAACCTCTGTGAAAAAATGAGTCTAGAAAAAAATGAGTCTGTGAAAAACGTCTGAGGAAAAGCATTTGTTAGCACAGATGAGCATACATAATAAATATATAGATTCGGCCGAAATTGTAGAAGCAGATAAAAATACGTGCATGTATTTTTATTTGCTTTTGCGATTTGCGTACAAGAGATGGCGCTAGTGTGCTGTCTGTCTAAGAAATGATAAACTGGATATTTTAGAGCAATTTAAAGTTTTAAAGAAGAGGAAAGTTCATTTGGTTTCAGTACTTTTCATTTATTTTGTTTGTCTCATAGTTTGTCTTTCATAGCCAGCAGATATCGAAGTGAAACGAAGACAGATGGGTGTTAAAAAAATGAGGCCTTCAAAAATATTCTCGGAGCGAAAATTACAAAATTATTAAAAAATTCTAAGTAAAGGAAAGAAACTGCGAACAATCATTCGACAAAAGTTTTCATGAAACTGGAAGATATAGTAAAATATATGGGTAGAAAACACAATAGAAAAAGTGTTTAGTTACTTGACATATGATGTTAGTCTGAATTTTCAGATTATCTTCAAAAATATGTTTTTTGTTAGATAGAATTTTGAATTGATCGTCGATATGTGGGCAAATTGGGTTCTCAGTGTCTGATAATTTTGTAAGTGATTTGATATTATATTTGTCCATTTTGTATCTTGTTTAAAATTTATAAAATGATGATCAGAAATATGTTTTTTCCTAACCTCTTAATGTTAAGATAATTATTTCATAATGCACTTAAAAAAAGCGCTATTATTTTCATTTATATAAATACCTATATTATTTTCAGTTATATAATAAAGTAGAAAATCCCGTCCTGTCAAAATAAAATTTGCCGAGCCGATAATGCTTCGGAAACTAAGAGATAAGAAGAACGGGAAGGATTTAGAAGCGAACCTTGGCAAATATTGTTTCAAGTTTAAAATATAACACCTACACTTCCCACACAGCGGATTCTAAGGATACTGCCACTCAGCAAATCGTAAAATCTTTTAATCTGTTTGTTTTAGTTATTTGTTTAGTGATCTGTTTTAGTTAATAATAGTAGTTTAGTTATAATTTATTGTAGTAGTATGTAATTTAAGTTAATAATAATTTGGTTTAGTTAGTAATAGTTATTTATGCCATATATTACGTAAATGGTATAGAATAAACTTTAAAAAAATTTTATGATGCTTTACATTTGAACTTAATTTTTTTTTAACTTTTTAAAACTTTGATAGTAAATTATTTTTTAAGATAGTAGACTATAATGTGAAGTCATCGGATTTTTTACGTGTTATTTTTGTTATTTATATACGTATGATTATAGGTAATTTTTCCCTACGTTAAATTAACAAAACAATCAAGACTGATCAAAATGCATTCCAAATGAAATGTTATATATCATCCGTATAAGAGTATTTGTTATCCATATAAGAGTGTTTGTTTTTTCCTTAAAATGTGATTTTTTAGGCGAATCTAACCATTAAAATTAATAAGATAATTTATTATTCATCTTAAGATGTGTGTTAAAAGGAAGTAAATGTTTTAGCTTTATCTTAAATGAACAGTTCAAATTACCATATTTATCTCTTTTAACGCACTCAAGATAACGCTGTTTCGTATGCAAAACCAGTTTCCGTTTATCCTTTATTATGTGCTCTTGGATATTTTGGGTTGTTTCGAATGAAGGCCATCTAATTTTCGTTTCAAGATGGCAAGCAAACTTTATCAAAAATTATTTTTAATCCAACAACTTCTACGTGAAAATAACTAGGTATTAGTTATAATTCGGACCCTAAAGAACTAGATCTGGTTCAGTTACATCTCATGCACGAAATACAGTTATTGGCATAAAATTAGCAAAACAACAGCCTTGTGTCTGGTGTAGATTTAGTCAAGAACTCAATCCATTTCGAGAGCAAACAGGTATAGGTCCTTCTTCATCAGGAGCTAAGAAATCTGCAAAACTGGAAAGCAGAGAGTGCACCGGTCGTATTTATATCCTACGGCACTAAAGCGAACGAGAAAGTTGTCGTCCGCTTTACTGTGTAGGGTATAAATACGATCGTTGCGTCCTCTGCTTTCCAGCCTTGCAGGTTTTGTTTGTTCCTGATGAAGAGGAACGTGTACCTCTTTGCCCTCGAAATCAGCTGAGCTCTTGACTAAATCTACGCCAGACACAAGGTTGATGCTTTGCTAATTTTATTTTTGACTTCAGCGTGTTTCTGTTCTTTGATAGTTACTGAGTAGTATAAAGCATATTATAGGACTATTTCCCAATTTATAGAACTTCTTTTGGCGATGTAGCCATTTTTTGTTTAAGTTCGTTTATTTCTTTTAGTTATGTGCTAGTTGTCCATTAACATTGCAATTGTAAAAGCTCTTTCATATATGTCTATTAAATAATAGTCTTTTAGTTTGGTCACTGTGTTAAGTTTTTTAGATTAAAAGAAACGTTTCCCTTCTTCATCGCTTTACCTTTGTCGTGTTATTGAAAGCACATTCGCTAAGCGATCGAAATATCCGGAGATCTAATCCCGGGGAGGGTATATCTGATATTTCGCTTTTTCTGCTTGGATAAATACCGAATCGTTCTATGGGTTAATTCCTACAGAGAGTGTTTACAATTTTTAGAACGATTTCGACAAAAAAATTTTTTTTTAAATTAATGTTTTGATAGTTCAAATGACATATTTCGTCTGCTACTTTTAAATTTATTCTCCTTTCAAAATGTCGCATGTAAGCAAGCTGTGGATTGAAGGATATGTTTCTGCTCTTTCTGAAGACAAATATTCCTATTCCATAATTCAAAAAAAGCTTGTAAAGTGCATGGTATTAAAATTTATAAGTGCAAAATAGCATCATTATTACTCGAAAAGTGAAAAACAATCAGCCATTACTTCTGCATGGAGAGAAGACTCCAAACGAATACCCAAAAAAGGTACGTACCGTTTCTAATATTTTTAAAGTTAAATCGTTGGTAACAAGATAAAATCGGTCGACACAGAAATATCAATTGCAAAGTATTTAAACGCGTGTGTGGTAACAATAAATAAACTAATAAATCAAAATTTACAACTTAAAATAGCTAAAAAAAATAATGTTTACCGGCTTTTGTGGTGGTATGTGGCTCAAAGCAGAACAATTTGTAGAATTCTGTGTGAAAACTATTTAGCAGGATATAAATGGAAATACATCGAGTCTCTTAAGGAAGCATGGATTTACCTAAAAACAACCAACAAAAAGAGGTCTATTAATTATCAAAAGTGAAGAAGAATAAACTGTACAAACCTGATTACGTCAATGCAAAGAATGTTTCAGTAAGGGGCTTATGACTATCATGGGATTCTCTTAGAGTGGGAAATTAAAAATAGGAAGGGTGAGAAAAAATATTAAAACCAACTCAACAAACTGCCAATGAAAGTTTTACGTCATTCATTTACAGAAGAAATTCGATTTCTTTATCCCAACAACGATGGATAGAGAGTAACAACAAAGGGTCTTTCAAAGAGTGAAACTTCATCAAAACAAAAAAATGGGTCATACTTTGAAAAGTAGCCCTTCATTCATTGAATGAATGAAGACTGATACAGGTATTGCATATATACATTTTCAACGTATTCCTTTAAAGTCTCCTGACGTTTCACCCACGGACTATTGCGCCTTCATTCTCTTGAGAAGAGCTCTTTCTAAGCGCAAACCCACCATGATTGATGGAGTCTGAAAATTAGCAGAATAGGAATGGAAATCAATATCCTGGAAATTTTATGAAAAGCTCTTCTATCACGGTAATTGCGATGCAGACTTATAATCCATAAAAAAAAGGAATCTGAGTGAACATTAAAAAAAATATCTGCGTATTAAACATTAATTAAACGGCCCCGAAATCTTTCAAAAAATGTACAAATACCCTCTGTAGTATCCTCTAAATTTTGTTACCGTCTAAATTTTTTCAATATGCATTAGAATTATCTTCGGTTTCTTGTATTCCTCCTTAATGAAAACGTTCTTCATCATTCTTGTAATAGAGATTATAAGTATTATTTATTTTCGAAAGCTGTGATAAGTGTTTTTCTCGTATTTGAGAACGATAATCTTCTGTGATACAGTACAATGTGTTTTTAGATCTCAGAAAATTTGCTTCATTAAAAATTACCAACAGCTTCAATAACATCTTTAAGAAACTAAGTTTTTGTTTATTAGGTTACAAAGGACACTGAGAGATAAACACTATTAATAAACAATGTTTTATTGGAGCTCTCAATTTAAATGTAAACCATCTTTTCTGTTAGAAATTTTTGAATACTTCAAGATTTTAGTAATTCTGATGTAAAATCGATTATTTTTTATAATAGTAAATATTTGGAAATCTTTATTGCAAACGATAGCTGTATTTTCTTTGCCAAGAATTGCGTTTGAAATTATTGTTGCAATCACGTAAAAGCGATGCCATTTCTCAGATAAAAATGAGAGAAAATTAACCTAAATGGTAATTAACCTAACTAACCTTTATCTGCAAATATCTCAAAACATCTTTAATAAACTAACTTTTTATGTCTTCAAACTGTCAAACAAAGTCTACAAACTAAACAAACATAATGTCTGCAAACTAAGTTTAAGTCTGCAAAAAGAGAAGAAAGTATTGAAAATAGGAAATTTTAATGCAATCTAAATTAGAGAAGTGCAATAAAAAAACAAAAGCAGAAACACAAGGATAAATATTATTTCAATAGGAAACCCCGAACAAAGGGCAGCAAAAAATAAAACAGTTCAGTGAAAATTATTATTAAGATATTAAGTTCAGTAGAGCACTAGAAATGTAGAGTACTTAAAACTGAAAAACGACTGAAAAGTTGCAAAACAAAGTTCAGGAAATTTGTTACTAAGAAACCGGAAATCAGAACGTTTTTCGAAGGTCTCTACTCGAAGGAATAAATGCCTTGGAATATTGACAACTAAATTTTGAATTTGAATAAATGATCATTCTTTTGAAACGAAATTTTGCTCGTGCTGCTTGCGATTTTTTATTTTAAGTACACTTTGAATTTATATTCTATTGTATTGAATTTCTTTGATTTTAAATTATTTGATAGACTGATCATTGATAGAGAAAACTTTAGTTTGTCGATCAAATTAAAACAATGCGTTGCTTAACTAAGTATTTTAAAAGCACTTTTTAATAATTTGTATCTTTATTAGCCCAAAGCGGCGTTAGCCCAGAAGGGCTATTAGTCTCGAAACGGCATTTTGCGTCGAATCACTAAAGCGTTGAATCACTTTTCAAATTGTTGCCACTAAACATTATAGCCCTGTATTGCATTTAAAGAAATTAAATACTGAAGAATCTGCATGAACCTGTACGCATATTTTTCGGACTGTGAAAAAACAACGGCACCTAGAAGCATCAAATTTTGAATAGCGTAGTTCTCCACCCGAATATGGGTACCCAGAAGCTCGAATTTTGAATTTCTAATTTCTTTTATTATCTCTTTCCTATTTTGTAAAACTTTAATGAATTTTTGATTAAAAAACTCAACGATTCCAAAGGAGCAGTGGCAACAATATACAGAAAAAAAAACATGTTTATTTCCAGCGCGCGAGGCTGTCTATCCAAAATTCTAAAGATATGCTGTTTTTAAATACACTCTGTCACAAAAAATATATGCACCTAGAAATAAACTAACTACTATCACGAAACTTAACAGATATGTAGTGTGAATAATGTAAAATGAGACACCGAACAAATATCAATTTAGAAATCAATTGTTTGACTTCCAAATTAATGTATGTAGTGTATGAGGAGATAAACAAATGATTACAAATTCAGAACAAAAGATCGTTTTATTAAGAAATTACGGCATGAAAAATGTTACAAATCAGCAAATAATATAGCCAACTCTGGTAGCTATACAAATCGAAACACAGCGTGGCATCGAATCAAGTAGGTCACCTATGACCCCCTGTGGAAGATAATGCCATAATTTTTGCAACTGACTAGTTAATTCACCAATATTCCGAGGCGCTCTGCAAGTTGCCCTCCAAGCATGTCCCAAACGTGGCGAGAGCTCGGGTGATCTAGCTGCCCGCTGGAGCACTTCATATCCTTGAACATATTGTTAGGAGAGACGCACAGTATGTGGATGAGCGTTGACTTGTTGATAAATGATACCTGGGCGACTTGATATCATAGGCAGTACAACCGTCGTCAAAATTTCGTCCTCATAACTGCGAGCCGTCATAATGCTTGAGGAACGTAGAGATGATCGTGTATCCCAACAAATCATTCCTCACACTGTGACACATTTTGTAATCGAAGTATGCCGCTCGACAATAAATGCCGGATCGGACCGCTCCACATGCGTTGGTCGTCAGCACTGAGAGTGAATCGGGATTCATGGCTGTTCCATCCTAGTTCCATCTTAATGCAAATTCCAGAAAGCGGGCTGACTGCGTCGAAGGTTTTGTGATTATTTTTCTTCTATTAAGAAGACCTTCTAATATGAATTTTTTAACATAATTTCTGTTTTTGGAGAACTTTCGAAAATCGCTCAGTTACTTTGGACCATTTGATTAGAATCTGAAGGACAAATTGACAAGATTAATATAATATGTAAATTTGCAAAATAAGCTTTCATTTTAATCTCATAAAATAATTAATGAACTAAAAGGAGAAATATAATTTATCACATAGTTTTTTCGGAACACGATATTAAATAATTCTCTTCACAAAATTCATCTATAAGTTTATGTCACGAATAATAAAAACATGGGCGTCCAAATAACGAAATGTATTAATCGAATTGCATTGTCAAATATATAAGCCATTATCTTTATAGATTTATCATGGCCGCCCACGCTTTTATTAATTTTACGATTGTAATTATTTATTAATTTTATTAATTAATTATTTATTAATTTTATTAATTAATTACTTTTATAAATTTTACGATTTACGATTTGTAATATAAAGTTATAGATGAGCTTTTAAACATTGTTACTTAATCTCTTGTTTCTCATGAAACTATATGTTTTTCTTGTTTTTCTTCTTCCAATTAATTACTTGTTTTATGAGTTTTAAATAAAAGCTTATTTTATAAAAACTTTTTCTTTTATTTTAGCGGTATTGCTTTATTTCGAATTTGAATCCCAATTTGGGAATTCTGTTTTCAAAACCTATAACTTCTATTAAAAAAAATCTTGAAAAAATATTCTTTCAATACTTACGTATAATTTATCTGTTATCAACATTCGCCATTTGTCCTGGTAATCAAAATTATAAGCACGATTATATTTTCTCTTAAAATTTAAAATCTCATTAAAAAGTATAAGTAATCTGAATTTTTTTATTGTGGTTTAAGTTGGATATTTACTCAGACATGGTTAATGATTTGAGGTTAATGGTTAAAGATTTGATGATGACCTATACCTTCTAAGCAGCTAGTGAAGTGTTGAATCAAAGTACAGGTAATTAACTTTCGATAATCAACAATTATCTTCATCATTATCGAGCTTTAATTGCATTTAAAATAAAGTTTTCCTCCTGTTTTGCACATCTGATGATTCTAAATTGTTTATTGATGTTCTTAACACTAAAAACAGGAAATTTGGGTGAAAGTCGCAAAATAATTTTCCTTTCCC
>KK113062.1:20077-47662 GCA_000611955.2 Stegodyphus mimosarum | reverse complement strand
CAAGAAAAAGGAAGAAAATTTAAATAAATATGTAAATAAATGTATAATAAATTATTTAAGACACTGATTATACTTTCCTTCAACAGCGTCATTAATAACACCAAAAAAGGCAATTTAACAGCAATCGCTCTTTCGCATAAGGGAATCGAAGTATTTCTTTTATACATGGAAGTGTATTTAGATTTTTAGAAAGAGTTTAATAAATGATGTTTTAAGGCAAAGTCAGAAATTATAAAATAATGGAATAATAAAAGAGAAGTTATCAAAATTAATATGTTGTTGATAAATGAAAATGAAAAAAATTAGAGATAGAGTTGTCTAAAAGTGACACACACTGCGATAATTGAATAAAATGCAATTGTGATATAATAACTGAGTTATGGTTTGCTGTTATAGCCGCCCAAACGGGAAAGTATTTAGGACTCTGACTACCATACAGAAGGGCCCGGGTTGGAATTCGGGAGAAGGCATAGATGTAAATTGTCTGCCCCTTCACAAGAGGCAACAGTGGTCCACTTATTAGATACCTCTATAATAAAGTGACCACAGCTTCGGCCCTTAGTAATGGTCAACGCCTGCAATGGGTAGCGCCCGCCATTGGAAAACAAAATTATTGTTATTATGCTTTTCATTGCAGTTTGTGAATTATCTTTTCAGTTGCATTTCTTTCTATAATGTAAATCTTCAAGAATTCATTTATTTTCTCATTAACACTAAGCATCAAATGACAACAGATTATGTGAAATATTATCTTTTGTTAATGGATTTGTCGTTCATATATATATATATGTATGTGTGTGTGTGTGTGGTTTAACTACAGAACCATCTACCTCAGCTGCCAAAGTGCAAATGATGCAAAATATACAAACATATCACTGGTTCTTATTGTTTGACTTCTCCAACAATCATTATTCGGCGTGTTATTTTAACCTAATTTTTTGAAGCATTCTATGAGGTTTGTGATTGTTTGAAGATCTGAACATTGTGATTCCTTGAAGATTGTACGGATTGATTAGAGAATACAGCATTCTTTGAAGACTGTGAATTACATACTTATTGTAGCAATCTTTGAAGCATACAGCATTCTTTGAAGATTGTGATTCTTTGAAATGTGAAGGTGTGATTGGAAGTTTGTGATTCTTTGAACATCTAAAGATTGTACAGATTGATTGAAGAATATAGCATTTTGAAGATTGTGATTTACATGCTTAATACAAATTTGTAAAAAAAAATTTGGAATTAGTTTACAAACATGCAACTCGAAATGATAAAAGTGTAGGAAATATCATAAAATTTTCAAAGGTGTATCTTTCCTTAGCTAAAGTTAGATATTACAAACATGAACTCATCTTAATTTATGGGAGGAAGAATGCATAAATAATAGTAAGTCATCAACTACACTAATAATAATTTTGCTACTTAATAGAATTTCTTTGCAACTATGCATATACATACATAGATAATGGAAGTAAGGATTTCTGTCCAAAAATTCGATAGTAACTATTCAGTGAATAAGCATTATTTACGGTCCCCACAACATGTTTTTACTCTTTCTACAATAATGTTCGGCTGCTAAATGTATGTGTATGACGATTTTTTCATTCCCGATGAATCTTTTACCAAACTTAACCCCTCTTTTTTATGATTTTCTGTATGTAGGCTTTCTGTATTCATATAAAGAGTTGATTAAATTATAATGTATTTCCTCTCTTCTTCAAGCATGCCTTTGTGGTGTAACGGTAAGCACACTCGATTCGTATTTGAGAGGTCCAGTTCTAATCCCGGCGAGAGAAAGCATTGCACATTTTCATGTCCTCCTGCTTCAAAATAACTTAATAAACCTACGGTGGCGCCCGAACTAAAAGGTGGTGGATGATGATTCTCCACCGCCAGGATTTGACGATCGGATCCCCTAATCTCCAGTCGGCCTTTAAGAGGGGGGGTAGATAAGGTATATATGTTATATGAGGTACATATGTTAAAGCTATTTTTGTTACATGTAGGCATGGTATTTATATAAACCAAACCGTAGAGAAGAATGTTTTTTATATAACAGCGTTTTATTTGCAGCACATCAAAACTCATGTGATATTGGCATGTTAATTATTACACTACTGGTGTTGATGAGGCACATGAGCAAAATTGAAAACATAATATTGCTGTACTTCTCACTGATTCCAGTAGCCACTATTTAGTTGTAATACTAAAAACTAATAAACATCGTTTACTCAAACCTAAAACATCGCGGGGATATAAGTACAGATCCAAAACCAAACTTAGATTTGTTGATACTATAGAAATAACACACAAGAAAATTAAATTATGGTATTCTTTTTCAAACTGTTTATTTTGAACATAATATAAATGTTTAATTTTTCTTTAATTAACAACCAATTAAATTATAAGTAATTCAACTGCCCAATAAAAATTTTTTAATAAAAACAAATAAAGGGGTAGGGTAGTAAGGCACAGTAGGATGTAGGACCACCGCCGACAGCGATGCACGAAGAAACACGTCTAGGCACAGAATCAATAAGAGTGCGAATGGTGTCCTGAGGGATGGCTCTCCATTCCCTTTGAACCATTTCCCACAGTTCGTCTTCTGAGGGAGGCAGGCGCACAGTCTTCAAACGGCGTCCAATCACATGCCACACAAGTTCGATTGGTGACAGGTCAGGAGAGTACGGTGGCCAGGGAAGCATCTGTACTCCTTGCAGAGCATGTTGGCAGATGCGAGCACTTGGCGTTATCCTGCTGAAAAATTGCATTAGACAGCCCCTGAAGGTAGGGGACTACCACCGGCAGCAGTACCTTAACCAAGTATCATTGGGCCTTCATAGTGCCCCGAACTAGAGGTGACCTGGAATCGTAGGCAATAGCGCCCCAAACCATTATGCCACGTTGTCGCGCGGTGGGGCGTTCCACAGTTACTGCCGCATTAGATCTGTCTCCACGTCCACGCCACACATGTATGCAACGACTGCCACTGGATAAACAGAAGCGTGACTCATCTGAGAACACGACGTTTCGCCATTCTGCCATCCACATAGCTCCAGTCCGGCACCATTCTAAACGTTGGCGTCTATGCTGTGGGGCCAATAGCAGTCTTCTTAACGGACGCCGTGAGTGCAAGCAATGTTCAACCAATCGACGGGAAATGGTTCTGGTCGACAAGGAAACATCCAGGGTATCTTGCACATGCCGCAGAATCGATGTACAAGTGACTTGCGGGACCGCCACAGCTTGTCGACAGATGCGTCGATCCAACGTCACTCTGGCTTCACCTGCACCCCTCCTTCTTCCCACATTCCCTTGTTCCAACCATGTTCGCTATAGCCGATGTACCGTGCTCGCATCCATGTGGGTATCAGCTGCGATTTGACTTAAGAACCAACCCGCCCTTCTCAGTCCGATCACCATACCCCTCGTAAAATCGTCTATCTGCTGGAAGTGCCTTCGTTGACGGCGGCCTGGCATTCTCTCCTATTACACGTATCCTCCGGGACAAAAACCAACTTTCTTCGATAATTCGTCTGGCAGAAATAACGACACGAATATTGCCCATTCTGCAAGTTCCTTCCCTTATATCTTACTTCACGTGAGCTGCACATTTCACATCATTCGCATAACTCAGTGACGCGCGTCTACTCTAAAATTTGCATAAATTTCTGACCACTCCTTCTTGGTGTTGCATTTCCAATGTCGAGCAGTGTATTTAAAAACGATCAACCGGAAGTGATGCTTCACTTAAAATTTACCGCTACTTAAAACCTGAATTTGGAGGGAGATCATAAGCTGACCGCATCACATTTTTAATAAATGCTTGCTGGCAGTTTAAGTCTTGGAATATCATAAACTTAATTTTATTGTATCAAAATACTAAAAGTTTTGAAACTTGCCTAAATTAAAATCATTAATTATTGTGTCTAATTTAATAAACTGCAAAATAAATTTATCCCTAAATGCATATCAATTCAAATTTGAAGTTGAAAGGAATGTTTAATCACTATCCCCGCTCGAACAAACATAACTTTTAAAGTCTGTCCAAGCGATCAATGTCATAACTATCTTGACTGATTAGGTGTGACTGATCAGGAAGAGACTAGCCTTTTATTATTCGTATTTTTTCACTACTCGGTGTATACCATGTTAAAGTATTTCCTTTTTTATTATAATCAGATCGATTAATTTTAATGCCCTTTAAAATATATGAAATCAGTTATTAAAAAAAAAGCCATCTATTCTACCTTTTTGTGTTTTACTATACTACAAACATTGCATAAATAAGTTAAAGTACTAATATCTTGATTTTTTGCATACAGAGATAATATAGTATGTATACATATATATATATATATGATCGGTATTTACACTTCCGGTTGATCGCTTTTAAAGTTCGATAAAACAGCAACATTATTTTGAGTATATTTTAAATAAACCTTTTTCAATTTCGAGAGTAATCAAACGCAGATCCCTCTTCTTCAGGAGCGAAAACATTTCTTAAAAGAAGGGAGTAACGAAGACTGTATTCATATGAAAACTAAGGCGCTACATTCGTGTTCGCTTTCCTCCTCTCTTTTGCACACACACGCACACATACACACACACACATACATACACACATACAGAGAGAGAGATTATTTGAAATTTATTAATTATGAATTTCAGTTTTCGTCTTTGTGAAAAGTAGTTCTATGTTTCTTATTTTATGCCTTTACTGGTATTTTTTCAGCAGCTTAATGCGCGAAAATACTAGGCATGTTTATTTTTTTTTAATTTTTTGTAATTATATATGTATAATACTAGACCTTAATGGTTAGGTTAGGTTATTTGAATAAAAGAAAGCCATGAAGGCTATCGGCCTGAAGGCTTTAATAGAGAGCTTTCCGAAGAAACCAAGCTCATATTCAGGCTACACATACATAAAACCATGAAAACCAGTCATGCTAGGCAAGCCCGTTCGCTTAGGATCGAACCTATACCAGGTCAAACTACCGGTATTCAGCGGTTTCAACCACTTGGCCATTGATGAAACGTCTAGATTTTATTGAAGAACGCGGTTAAGGTAAGAAAAAGATACTAAGAACCTGATAAATGAATTTCTAATACCAAAAATATTAAAATGAGACAAAGTAGTACTTTTCCGGGAACAGAAGTTAGGAAATTATTTTGGAATAGATATCTGATTAGCAGTGAAAAATATTGTGCGATATTTTTCTAAATTATTTGGGAAAATTTTATGATTAAGTGTAGTGCATAACATTATTTTCAAAAAGATAATAATAATAACGGGTGGTCTTTTGAAATTTTGCGATGTAGCTATGTTTTTAAAATTTAAATTTTTACATTTCTCTCTAAGATTTCTTTCCTACGAATATCTGTGTTCTGCGCGATAAGGAAAGTCAGCATTTTTAATAGTAGATTTCTGATACTGATTATCATCATCAAAGTCATTGAATTCCGAATACATTTGCGAACTTTTTGCGTTCTTCATACGAACTGTGGAGAAAAAAATCATATACTCTCATTTTTTATATGATTTCTTACCTTAAAGCATGTATAAATTTAATTTCCCTTTCAAAAATCCTTACGTGATTTAAAAAAAAAAAAGATTTAGGTTGCCTGTTTGAATTTCATAACAAAAAAAAAAACATCAATTTCTCGTATTCTGATCTCTACGACAAAAACATATTAATTTGTAACTTACGTTTATCGTGTTATTAATACCTAAGACAACACTCATCATAACAGCTTTTCATTTCATTGAACTCTAATGCAACTTTGAAGTCACTGAATTTATTTTCAGCAAAAGAAAACCTAACCAACGGCTTTGACCTGAATTTGTCGGAGATTACAGCGAGTTTAGGAATTAATCGAAATAATTTGATAAATTAGATGTCTAACTACTGCATAGCTAAAGCTAAATATTATGTAAATAAAGTGTATGTAAAAATATTATGTAAATAAATATTATGTAAATTAAAGCTAAATATTATGTAAATATTTCTTCGATTGTTGATTCATAACGTGATCCGATGGTGAACTTTGAAACAAATGTTTGTTAATCCTTAAATTCAACCATTTAAACAGTTTATCAAAAGTTAATACAGTTAATTGATAAACGATAATAAAAATATTTTTTCTAATTTTATAGCAACGTGCTATTGTTAGTGCTCAGTTCAAATACCGGAGAAAACATGGATGATTATAAATGTATGGTGTCCGTGCGGCATGGAGGCACTCTAAATATGCGGCGAGCCGAAAGTCCTTTCGATAGGTTGGTGGTAGGACAAGGAGCCGGAACTGAACAAAGTCGCATTGTTACCTGTATGGTGCTTAAGGCTGTTGCTGAAGACAGGTGTCATCCTTCGCTCCTTGCCACAAGGAAATTCTTGGGCTTGGTTGATTATAGATTAGATAAGTGAGCATGACTCAATAACAACAACAACAAGAAATATCAAAGAAATTTAGTCATCCCTCTTATTCGATAATCTAAACATAGCAAAAAGACTAAGTATTGTTGAAGCTATCATGCACTGAATTGTTTCTTAATCTTTTATAAACTTAATGATCATCAGTCAATATAAAAACTGCAGAATATTTTGTATATAGTCATAACTAGGCTATTTTTTTATTTCTACAAAGCATGAAGTATAACTTGATAATTCTCAAAATTGATGGCAAGCTAAAACTACGAAACAAATTCAAGGCTTTCAACTATTTTAATTGCCTTTTGTTCCAGAAAAAAAAATGAATCTGGGCTGATTGCCAGCTTTTTGATTTTTGGTTTTTAAATCTTAAACTTGAAGGTCGACAGCAGTTATAAATTACATCTTCAGTCCCATTCCTTCCGTACTTCTTGTAAACATTACATTTGCACTTGGTGTATGAGGTATTTTCAGAGCATTTATATTTGCTTATTACTCAATAACAAAAATGTGAGGTATTCAAAATGGTATTCCAAAACCTGTTTGCTGGTTTTATTTTCTTAAATATAGATAGATCTCAGACATTTGCTTGTAGTTGCAAAGCTTCTTGAAAGGAGACGTATAGTTTTATGAAAACCAGTAGTAACTTCCAAAAATCGATTTTTTTTTGTCAATTTTTGTTTAAAAAATAAAAAGAACGTTACTGATTCCAAAAATATGTAACATGTTTAGTTTTATAGTAGCAAACGCTAGTAAATTAAGATAAAAAGAGAGAATCAATTTAAGCAATAATTTTTTTCAAAGAGCCAGTTTTCAAGAAGTGTCTTTTAAATAGCTTTTTAACTGGGGCTTATCAAAATTTTTCCTAATTATTCTGTTCTATTTATGCCAATGACATTATACATAAGCGTTTCTTTTCAGAATTTACGTGTTTTTTTTTATTTTATTTATTTAGTTTTTTTATTAAACACATACAATCTCCCCGTGCATCAAGTCATTCTGCATGCATAATCTAGGACCATTAAAAGTAGGACACGAAAACATTAAATGTTCCACATCCTCAGGTACTCTTTTAGAACATTCACATAAATTATTTTATTTAAGATTAAAACGATTACCGTGACCAGATAAGAACTGAGATACTTTAAAATTAGTAAAAAAGAAAGACTCAGATTGCAGCCTATAATTAACAGAAGGAAAGAACTTTTTAGTACACCTAGCATTATAAGATGAGATATATTCTTCATTCCACTTAGATGCAAGCTTTTTAAAATAAAAGGAGGACTTCTAAAATAAAAGACAATAACTCTTCGGAATGCCAATATTTAAGTCGATAGGCAAATTTAAAGCATCTTTAGCTAAGAAATCGGCTCTTTCATTTCCGTAGACTCCATGATGACCGCGCACATAAGCAAAACGAATATCAATTTTCCTGTCTCTTAGAGAACTAACAGTTAAAAGAGTTTCGATTACAAGTTTGTCGTTGCTGGTAGTACTGTTTAAAAGGTGGAGAGAAGAAAGAGAATCTGAACATATAAGATACCTTGAGAATGCACACCCATTATCCTTGATCTACTTGACGACAAGATAAATACAGAGAAGTTCTGCTTGAAAAACTGCGCATTAATCTCGAATACGATGCTTGAAATGGCAAACCTCAGATTGATCTTCAAAAAGAACAAATGCTAAACCAACCTTATTGTTCATTTTACTGCCAGAAGTATTTAGATGAGCATATCCATAAACAGAACGAAGCTTCTAAAATTAGATTTACTGGCGCAAAATCTTGAAAATTGTTTTTAAGTATAAATGTTTTAAAGAAATTGCTTATTATCTAACTGAGGTACTAAAAATTTCTAATGTTAATAAAGATATGCAGTAATGCACGTATGGGGTTTTGAAAAATTATTCATCTTTGAATGGTTGTTATTTTAATGGCCAGGCGCTTCATTAATTAGCCATTAGCCTTTCTCTCCTACAAGGGCCGGAAGTGGTGGCTATTTCATTATGGAAGCACCTAATAGGAAGCACACTGTTGCCTCCCTTTTTTTTTTTTTTTTGAAGAGACGGATAGTTACAACCATGTCTTCTTCTCCAGGATTCGAGACCGGGCATCATTACGGCAGTCACAGTTACTAACCACCATATCAGGCTGGGCGATCCATTCTTTGAAGTTGAAACAATGATTTATAACAGTGCTTTCTCAAACTCAGATTGCATGCAGGTCGCACGCACCACCGGAAAGCAATTGGCGGGCCGCATGTGTGACCTGAAAGCAGCTGGGGGGGACCAGATATTTGTTACAAAAATTTAAAATAACTAAATTTTAACTTAATTTCAAATTGCACTTGCTAAATACTTATTAAAATATACATAAGAAAATAATAAAGCATAGGAAAAGAAATTTCATCTATCCTGCTTATTTGCTATCTTTAACAAATTTCTGTCGGTTACATTTGGTAACTCAAATGTGCTATCAGCTAAATATTAAATGCTTGGATTGGCATTTATTTCACATAATTGTAATGTGTTGAAGTAACCACTAAACAATTTACTTTTTACATAAAAAAAAATTATGAAAACTTCCCCAAATTTTCACAGAAAGCTTCCCCAGGGGACCACAACTTGAGAATAAATACCTACAATCTATTTTCTTTACCTTTGTATTAATTTTTTTACCGATACATTTAGTAAAAATACGTCTGATTGTATGTAAATAATCGTACATTTATCTGTTTTTTACTACAGCTCGACATCTGATGGTGTTTCGAGTTTGATAACATTTGTAGCCTTGAAGAAAAATTACTGCAAATTATCTTTATCCCGGGGCTGCCCAGACGGGAAAGTGGTTGATGATTCTTACTGCCCTACCTAAGAGCCCGGCTTCGAAGCCTGGTGAAGGCACGGATGTAATTTGTCCATTTCTCCATAGGATTCAACGATGGCACCTCACCTGTTAAGTGTCTCCATAATAAAGAAACCACCGCTTCTGGCCTTAGCAGAAGCCCCTGCTTATAAGCAGCTTTAGCTTCATCCCGTACTGTAGATGCTCTGGTCATTTAGGCCCTTCTGTTAGACTATCTAATTTTCAACTTGTGACTGTTTCAAAAAGCAATGGGGGGGGGAGAAATATACCAGGAAAAATAAATTTTACCAACTTTTTCGGCTAGGGAATTAATGTAGTGATTATACCGATGTCCAGCCTTAGTCTAGGCATGTGGCCTGGTATGCAAGCACGCAAAGATATTTTCATTTGTCTTGCATCGTAAATCTATCCATTCTGTTTCATTTTAATTCACTAGCAATTGCGCATATAAACGCAATCCATATGTTTCTAATGTTTTTTTTTTTTTTTTTTTTTTACAATATTTTTTTTTTTTTTTTTTTTTTTTTTTTTTTTTTTTTGATTTCTTGAGATGGGATGTTTAATGTCCTTTTTTTTCCTTAGCTTCTTTTGTGGGTTTTTACGAGCGTTGTTATAAATGCATTACGTATGTACTTTTGGCTTCGTGCCAGCGCTAGCTTCAAACTTAATTCGAATATTATGGCAGCTGAAATGTTTGCTTTTCTGCTTTCTTAAACATCGTAATACTGTCCACTGTCCAATGAATTTATGCTACATCGAAATCTATAAGTGCTGTATTAAACAAAATACATATCTGAAATGTATTGGCGGGCTACATAAATTTTCATCGGGGAGTTGGAGAATATTGATTTAACAAAATCAATGACTGAGGGAGCAAGAACCTTTATAAAAATAGAACAAAATAAAAGGAATTTTATTTTGTTCTATTTTTAACATTATTAAACAGCTGCAGATCAATCGTCAGAACATGATTACAGAAAAGTTTTATAAAAATATAAATAGAGTTGATAGAGGGATATTCTTTTTTTGTGTTTTCCTTGAAACAAGGTTTTTTTAGGTATATTTTAAATAAATTCTTTCCAACAAAGAAACCTTAAATTTTATTTTATAATGCTACTTATCTAAATTTATTGAGCGGATCTATTTAAATTTTTAAGAAGAAATGAATTACTGAGGCACTGATTTTCGTTTGAAAATAAGGTAAGAATTTAAACTTTTGTGAATTAAAACATTTTCCCACATTTTTTAGCTTTACACATTAGAATAAAAATAACATAAATTTCTGAATAAATGTGCGACTACCAATGCAAATTCGAAATGATTCTATAAATAAAAGAATTTTTTATGTGTACCTAAGCGTGATCATGTATCTGAAAATTATTATTTCAAGAATCTTTCAAAATTTCTTCCCAAAAATATAATATTAAGAATAAAAATAAATTTTTATTTTAACATCAAAATAATAATATGCAGTTTCTTTTATTGCGACTAATCTCGCTTGTCGGATATCGTATTAAACCCACGAAATTCATCGTGGGAAGGAGGTAAGGCTGCGCCTGTCGCTGGCAAGAGCCAACGACACACTACAGGTGACAGTACGACTTTGTTCAATCCCCCCCCCATATAGGGAGGAGAACACTTCTGGGGGGACGGCTCCGAAAGTCTTTCGCCCCTCTTTCATTACCGTCAACCTCTAGAGAGGACTTTGCCTCGTCGACTATTTTGAGTGTCCCTATGTCTCACAGACGTTATACATTTACAAACATCCATGCCTTCTTGGATTCGAACCTGAGCCCTTTGGTACGGTAGTCAGTGTCACTAACCACTATCCCGGATGGGCAACACGCAATTTCTATTAATGACTAATAATTTTGACTACGCAATCATTTTTACTGGGAAAATAGTTGGATCAGTAATTATGGAAACTTTCACAGCTTTTAGCTGTTGAAATTGTCTTACACGCTTGAAAACAGTTTTGATTCAATGACTGGAAGAATTCTGAAATATAAATCTAAATTTTTATACTATCCCCATAGAGGAAACAAAACTAATAAAATATTCACCATGTTTTAATTTATTGAAAATCCCTATACATTATCTTTATATAAATGCAGATTTCTCTAACATAAGCTTGAATATTTTTTCACCAAAAATAAATAAGCTATCTTCAGATTCAATAAAGAATGTTTTTGTTTGCCTAAGCTACTTTATATCCAATTTTAAGAAACTTCGTAAATGAAGGTGTATAATTAGAATAATTATTTAAAGATGTGAAGCCCGAAGCCATTTTTTTGGAACATCACGTGTGCAATAAACTAATATTATAAGAAGACAAAATAATGAAAATGAATATCAGATTAATGATTAAGCCATTGGCAAAATGGCTTTAGAGCTAGAAATCTAAAATATTGCTCATAGTTTTAAAGCTATAAAAACAAAATGTTGCGAATTTGCTCAATGATTGGAAAGCAAATGCAGGAATGATATGCAAAATAAGATGCAACAATGAAAACAGAGAGTACCAAGAAAAATCACGACTATGTCTCGAGAAATATTAAAATTATCGTTGATTTTATTTGCATGTGTACAGAACAATGAAACGACTTCCTTTTTTTCAAAAGGCGCAGGAACTAGAATGTAATTTTAGTCTCCGTTCTTAGTTTTTCTGAAGGGCTTAAAATTGAATATCTTTCGGTGATAAAATTTTAGGCTAAAGAAGGTCTTAATAATTTAAAAAACGCTTGGATGATTTATCTGCTGAGGCGTCTCCTTTCTATTCCACAATGAAAGAGCGCGTAAAACAATTTGGCGTGGATCGAAAATGCGTAAAAGATGACTCTGGTGCAGGTCGACTTTTAAGGCATTGGCATCAGAAATTATTGCTCGAGTTTCCAGGATGAAATACTGAGTCATAGTCTGGTGATTAAACATCAAAGACACGTCAGCAAGACTAGATCTACTTAAAACAATTGTTTTTCGCATTCTTCTTGAGGACTTTCACATAATGCCACCCAATCAGGCTAGTGGTTAGCGACGCTGACTGCCCTATCGAAGGTGCCCATTTCGAATACAGGAGAAGCCTGGGTGTTTGTATAGTGTCTGTGCGACATGGGGACACTCAAAATATGCGACGACTCGAGAGTCATCTCCAGAGGTTGGTGATAGGGGAAGAGAGGTGGAAGACCCTCGGACCCTTCTCCCGGGATGCTCTTCATCAAAATTGGGGACGGTACGGAGCAAAATTGTACTGTCAACTGTATTGTGCTCAAGGTTCTTGCCAACAACAGGCGTAATCTTGCCTCCTTGCCACGATGAATTTCGTGGGCTTGCTCTGATATCATACAAGCGAAATTTGTCACAACAACAGCAACACGATAGAAGTCTTTGCAAGATAGCCATCTCAGCAATTCAAAAACAGGAACATGTCAGTATAATTCAGATACAACAATGTGGGTTTAAGAAGCTTGACCACGCTCTTTGCAACCAAGATTTATCTCGGGATGTTCTGGATTATCTGCTCCTCAATAGCATTTTGAAGACAGACTTTCAGATTACTTTTCAAGAGCCGAGATTCGCAATTTAAATGGTATAAAAAGTGTATCGAATAAACGGTATGAAAATCGTATGGAGAATTCTATTCGAAGCGCTATCAAGGCGGAAACTTTTGGATCTATCTACGTACCTTGCTTCTTGCTTACCTAGAGAAAGAAAAATAGTGCCGCAAAACTAGTACTTAAGACATTGCCGCAAAATTTGTGGAAGGAAATACGTGACGAAAATTTCCGGAGTGCTGCAAAATTAGTACTGAAGACATTTATCTTCCAACAAAAGGCAGAAAGATGTCCCAAAGATCAGAGTGTATAATCTATGTTTCGAAAAGCAATAGAACATTTGAGCAACGTAATACACTCACTTCCAAAAGTTAAGCACGGAGAAGAAAATGCGTGGGCTATCAGATTCGCAAATATTTGTTTAAGAATAATCTTAGAAGAAATACGTACAAAATGTGATTTTGATTTAAATACCCATACAAATATATAGTTGCAGTCAAACTCCGCTATAGCCAGCCCGGTTTACAACGAGCCCTCGTTCTAAACAAAAGACTACGACAGGCAGGTGTAGCATCAACTCTCGGAATGTCAGTGCACAGAATAAACATAACTTAAGACAATAATCTTTACCTTGAAGCGCCCGAAGCAATTTTGTGCGGCCGAGTGCATTTTAATAACGTATTAGTTGCAAGTACGGTGCTTGTAGTTCGAGAGATATGGACTGAGCTTACATACGCTACTGCTATTTAAGGCAAAAAGATAGAATGAATAGGTTGAGGCTCTCTTAGTGTTATGCTTGTACGCCAGGCCACGTGACTAGGCTAAGGTGGGAGAATTTGCCACGTTGGTACAATCAGTAAATTTCGTTTGCCAGCCGACAACTGGTACAGGCTCAATATTCTCAAATTCCTTGTTAAGTTCTAATGACTAATTCAACATATTGGAATTACTTGAAATAAATACCTGTCTAACATTTAATATTTAGCTGTCAATATATTTGAACAGTGATATATATCTGGCCAGTGATTGAGCGGTAAAAGCCGCTACACACAGGTAGTTCGGTCGGAGGTTCGAGTCCCGGTGAATGGTTTGACTGCATAGACGTTTTCGTGGTTTTCCTCGTGTAACGTGGATATGAGCCAGTTTCTCTTGAAAATTCGTCCATGGAACATCTCTCCGTTTTCGAGTAGTGCAAAAAGATGGAACACATAATAAATAAATAAATATACATGTTTGAATTAAAGCACAACCAGTAGAAATTTCTTGCAAATTTCTTCAACATTAAAACTTCCCTCAGAAGATAAATTTAAATTTTTCCTTTATGTTGTTGTTATTATTATTATTTATGTATGCTTTATGTTGTTATTATTATTGTTTATGTATGTTATGTAAATATCCATTAAATAAAATCTATTTTATTTGTTTATTTATTTTTGTTGTTTTGTTTTATTAAAAATGTGTTTAAATTTTGTTTAAAAAATGTGTTATGACCCGTCAGCTATTTCCCATTCCGCCCGCATACAATTTCAGACCATTGCCTTAAGACATCTTGGTCACGTATTGAGCCAAAGAACCAAGAAACTAAGAACCAAAGAACTAAGAACCTGAATCGGTCTTTGGTTCCATTCGAATTCTTTGAATTGAGCTGTCGGGTAGACATCATCTTTTCTTCAAGACTCATGTTTACTCATAACTGTAAATGCTTATTTTAGGCGGAAAAGTGTAAGTGGAAGGACGGAGCTAAACCATGAATTTTATGCTAAGTAATGTTTTATATAAAATTATTATAAAGTATGGTGAACTTGAAAAACGACTTAAAGGAAATCTAGTAATTACGCTTATTAATAATTGTAATTAATTTTTAGTATGTTTTTTTAACTGAAAATTACTGCTAACATCTTTTAGTAGGTGTGACAATGCTAATAACTCTTGCTGCGTCATTCATCACTGAATTTTTATGTTGAGTGATAGTGCATTCATCAATAAAATTTTATGCAATTTTTTCATCAATAAATTATTTATTGTAAGAGGATATATATATTTTTTTTTTGGCAGATCAGATCGGGTATGGCGAACCAAATTTTTGGTCCCTTGAAGTTCGTTATATCGAAGTTCCGATTATATTTACTTTTTATGTGCTGGTTATCTATCGTATATTTTAATTTTCTTTTTTGTTGGATGCTTTTTACAGCCATAATTTGCTGATAGTTAATAAGTATATGAAAAGATTTTTTGAAATTTAATTTTGAATTCACAGCAATATAATTTCTATTTTCTATGTCACTATTCTATTATTTTATTTAGGAAACCTTTGGTTTATGACGCTCGTTCATTTCTTGCATCACCACCACTTGCGTTGTAAAGAGCTGCTTGCAAAAGAGCGAGCTACACGAATTACGTTCAAGGATAAAAGTAAAACGGGAATGAAGTGAGAGAAAAAATATTTCGCATCATGAGAATTCCATTGGGACGGTGGTATTTATTGATTAAAGGGGGGAATAAGACACAGTTGCAATCCGAAAAGTTTTTGGGAGGGAAGTGGTCAACCTTTCAAAGTTTTACTTCGCGAGGCCGTCTCGTCTTCGGAAAATCCAGACGCTCTGATCAATACCGTGCAGCTAGTAACTTTGTCTGCTGACCCAGTAGGTGCACCTTACTTCCAGACTACTGTCTCGTTTTGAACTGCGTCGCGTCTCGTTTTATTTCCCTACTGTCTCGAAAATTTTCCCTGTTTCGATCCCTATCTCTCTCTCTCTCTTCCTCGAGTGGCATGAAAAATGAGGTTTTTGAATTATCTTACCTTCTTTATCGAGTGATCTATGACCCCAGGTAATGAAGCACTGTAATCTGTAGTTGAAAAATGCAAGGTTCTTCTATTACCTCGAGGAGTTGGTTGATATAAAGAAATAAAGGTTATTTTTTCCCAGTTATTTTCCATGCAGCGTAATATATACTAATTTCATCTCTATTTATTATTATATAATGAAGCATCTCTATATATGTGCGTTTTTCCCTCGCGTTGTGGATAAACTTAGAGACACCAAATTTTGAAAATATGCACCTTGAAACATAAATTTTGAATTTCCAATTTGCTTTTTTATTCATTTTATGTTCTTGGTGAATTTGATGAAATTTTGATTAACAAACACTTCGAATTGTGAGAAATGTGTTGCCACTACCCGAAAATATTTTCGTCTTCTATGCGCTAGAGTGTTGCCTTTCGGGAACGAGTAAGATATTTTATTTATGCATTATTGATTAACAAACTGGGAGATTCGAAAGCAATAAATGCAGTTCTTCACCTCTGTTATTATTAATTACTTAAGGTACAGATACAGGTAGAAATCCTACCTCCGAGAAGTGGGTGGGATACCAGAAATTCACCATTGGTCGTCACAGATGTGGTACACAGCACTAACTGTGCAGTTCTGCCCTAGTTTTGAGGGAGAATTTCCGCAGGGCAGTCGGAGGGTCTCATAGCCCTCTTTGCTTACAGCCAAACTCTCGAGAGGAGTCTCGGTACGCTGTGTTTTTGAGTGCCTCCTTGCCCGACAGATACTTACGCTATAAACTTCCCCGAGATTCGAACTTGGGTCCATCAGTGCGGCAGTCAGCGTCATTAATCAGTATACAAACTAAGTAAAATTGTTAATTATTAGCTAAACTTATTATAATTATTATTTTTTATTTTTCAAACTAATTATTTAAGGCGGCTAGTAGATTAAAATAAAAAGTAAACCGTTTTTTGATTTGGCTGCCTACCAATTTTTAGCATACTCGTAAAATAAATTAAAATAATCTGCTTTCATTTTAAGTGATGTTGTAACTGATGTTGCTGCAACCCACGCCTCTCCAAAAAAAATGTTTAAAATGTTAAACAAATGGCTTATAAACGTTTCCATTATCAACAGAGAATATATCTGTCCCAAGGAAAGACATATTCTTTGATGAGAATGGAATCGTTACGTAACATTCATTATCAAGGCCCTCGGGTGATGCTTGTATGTTATAAATGATGAATATTTGATGAAACGCAGCTGTATTATTCAGGTGTGTTATACGAGAGCACGATCCTATTTTGCATTATTCGTGCCTGCTTTCAGTTTGTCGAAGAGTTTTCGAATTGAATTTGCTGAAATGTAAAGCTTTCTCTAACAATGTGAGTCGATTCAAGCATATGCCCTTGTCTAGTTTTTAATATTTCTACACCTGTTGGAAGATGTTGTGTCAGTTTAATGTTTACTATTCAGCTGTCTCACAAATAATATTTACGGAGTGCAAATTTTGACAAAAGAGTTGGTAAGATAAACTGTAGTTCTTGTCTTAACAAGAATAATGCTTTACTATAAACAGTGCTTGGTATTGGCAGTTTTATACTTTAGATAATTTTAGATGAAGATAATCTTATATTCTTTAAGTATTTTATTTCAGCATTAAAGTATGTAATCCTCAGATTATCAATTTCGTTTCACTCTGTAAGTGTATGTAAGTAACTTCTTTTTCTCTCTCCGTTCTTCATTAACTGCTTCGAATTTTAAAAGAGTTAATTAAGTACATATTTTCAAAAACACATAGTCAGTTATTCAAGCATGAGTAACTTTCCTTTCTTTTTTTTCACTTTCCTTCATTATTTGCTTCGAATTCTTCGAATTATATATATATATATAATTTTTTTTAATTTATGGTTTTAATTGAATTTCTGTTCCTTGGAGATGGTATATGAAAAGTTTTCTATTATACATTTATACATATGTAATGGTTAATATATATATATGTATATATGGTTCCGGGAAAGCATAGAGCTTGCAGTCGTAGTCGCCACCGGTGATGGATATTTTTGATGCGCAGTTAACACTGGTACTTTTAACAGCTTTCACTAATCGAGTGGAAAGATGGAAGAAGAAATTCGTTCAGCTAATTACCATTTTTATTTCTAGGCACATTAGATTCATTTCTCGTAGACAATATACTTTTTGATCATAAACAATTACAATAATTTCTCATATGCACAGATTAATGGGACGACATCATTTTAGACGGGGAAGCAAAGCGAGGAGCTATTAGCAAGCAGAAGCTAGCAGAAGAAGGTGACGTAATTAACTCCCCAGAGTATTTATACTAGAGTTGGTGCGATTCTAGAGACAAGCTATGATAGGCTAGTATTAGTTTTGGTTGCCTTTTTCAAGTAGCGTTACGTAACGTAGAAAAATCTCGAATTCGGGAGAACAGATGAATTTAGGGGGAGAGATTATAATGTTAATTTTGAGATCGCCAATTATTTTTTAAAACAGCTATGGTATTTTCTTATATCTTACACATATATGTATATATGCGTGTATATATGTGTGGGATGATTTGGTGGCACGATGAGGGAACTGACTAGATAAGGCACCAGTTATTTTTCAGTCGCGTTTGGGATGCTAATGGCGATTCAAGGTAAAACTAAGAAGTTGCAATCAGATGGACCCGGCGTGACGATTAAACACATTTTATTTCTGAACAAAAACGATTCTTTATAATTACATTCTGTAGAAATGACTGGGCGCAATGGATGCAATCTGCACCCACAATTCTACATACACTGATCACATTTTAAATAATGGAATATCTTCTGCTATTCAAAATGTGATCAGTGTATCGTCAGCTAAGCGAAGAGACGTTGGTTATTCAGGCAGGCACAAGCATAAGATACAGCTTATAAAACAGCTGGAGTATTTATAAGCTCGACTCCTTTACTTCAGTTCTGAATGGCCACTGGGCAAGAGCTTTCTTACTGCAGATGAAATAGTGACGAAAATGGTGATGAAAATATAATGCAGATGAAAGAGTGGCAGATGTTTTGAAGGGGAACGTAAGCAAATAAAATTATAAGGGAATTAAAAGGGCTCTTGCAATTAAGTTAGCTATTTGCTTTCATATTTTATATTTTAGATACATGCATATAAACCTTACATTAAAAAATTCGTTTTTTAATTTTTTATAAAATTTTTTAGTAAAACATCATAATAATAATCATAAGTAAAACTTCATAATAATAATGGGGCAATATCTTGTACGAATTTATGCAGTTTAAGTATACGTAGAAAGTTACCGTAAAATAATAGATTATAAATATTAAAGTAATTAATCAATCTTCTGAATATGACATATTATTTTGAAACTATGTAGAAAACACTAATCTCGTTTTGCACGCGTTATCACTTAAAATCCTTTCCTACGAAAGCGTATTTACAGAGGGAGGAATTGTTCTTCATGTGTTAATTTAGAATTTTAACCATTTATAGCTTCGTTTCGAATGAAATGAAATTAAGCAAACTTATCCCTTTTTTATCCAAGACGGAAATTTAGGTAGGAACACAACTCAAAAGTTCAGTTCACTTTGATTTTAAAAGAATATACTGGGATAGTGAGCCTATAAGGATTTTTCACTACCTTTAAAGTATATCTTTTTTTCTTTCTCTCCATGTTTTGCAAGATTTCAGTATCTTTTAACTTTAAGAGAAATTTCAAATTAAAATATATTCTTGCTCAATTAACTTTGCAGGAAATATATTATGGCAACATTACCTCACGTAAACGTTTTTTTCTTTAATATTTTGCAAGTTAAAGCTAATTCCATTTATGTTTGTCAGAAGAAAAAGAATTTAAAGACTATAACGGACGAGGCTTTTAAAAAGCTATTTCCATTTATGTTAGTGGAAAAAAATAATTTCGAAAATGTAGTATATCTAAGATATAACGGATATAATGGAGCAAAGATATAACGGCATTTTCTTGATTTTGCCTTCTATAAACATATATTTGCAAAAGATGAGGGGAGTGGTTAGAAATGACTGTCTCTTCATCTGAATTAAGCATGCTGAACTGAACAAATTCAAAATTTTAGTGCAAAGTATATTAATTTTATTTGATATAATTTCAAAATTTGCGAGCAAATATTTTAATCAAATCATTCATTCAATGAACATTTATATCATTCTCAGTCTTAAACTGAATAAATGTTCCAATGCATGCATTAATAACTTAATCGGAGTCATAGCTACGTTTGTAGAGACATAAGGTTATTTAGAAGCAGGAGAGACGAAAAATCAACAATACCCTTCTCGGGATTCGAACCTCAGATCTCTGGAATACGCGCCGAGCGTGCTGACCACTACACCACGAAGGCATGGTAAGAAGGCCGGAGAAATACCTTATACATTTATTTACAAATACGCAACATAACCGCCCAAAAGCTTATTTTCCAATATAGAAATTTAGAGCACCGTTCCGAGAAAGCATCGTATAAACGCGCATTGTGTAAAGCATTATTTCGAGGATATCTTCTTGTAGCTTAACAGATATGAGAATGTAAATTTGATTAGTTAATGCTATCTGAATATGACAAAGAATATGAGGGCTTGTTGTGGACGCTATGCTCAGTCAATACGTGGGATAATTTAATAACTTAAATGATAATTTCAGAATGGATTAAGCATATTAAATATGCAATTATATTAAATAAGGATTAAGCGTATTATATAAGTATTCACAATAATAAAAGAAGACGTTAGAGTTACAACATGGAAGGGAATTTTTTTTTTATTTACGTTCTCTCTTGTTGCCAATTTGGAGAAACTAAACTTCGCAACAATAAAGATAATATTATAAGCAGAGGGAGCTGCTACAAGCTATTCGCCTAAGAGAAGGGATGATTTCGTGGAGGACTTTTTAAGGATAATCACTCGCATTGATATTACACGTGAGAAAAACCACGAAAATAAACCATGCAACCAGTACATTCGCCTGGGATGAAAACCGGATCGAATTTCCTAGGATTCAGTTGTTTTAACTATTTGGCCACTGGTGTGGCAGCATGGGATTGCAGTTAATGTAGTATGCATGTATGATACTAATACACATACACGTAATACTAATACGCATACACTTGATACTAATACGGATGCAGGATACTAATATGCATACACGTAGTACTCATACATGTGATTCTAATACGCATTCATAGATACACGATACTAATACCTATACGTATTAGTACGCATATGTAAGTTCATCGTTCATTTTGAATGTTCATACATACATAGTCTCATTGCACAGCTTGAAATATTCTTCAGAATTACTGCACGGGTTGTTTAGAGATTAAATTTTAATCACGCACCGTTCTAAATTTTAATTATTTTTACACTTTCACTCTGTCCAAAAAAAAAAAAAAAAAAAAAAAAAAAGATCGTTCCTACTTAGTAATGAATAATAATTATTAAAAGGCCTACTACTGAAGAGATTAGTTTTTAACTGAAAATAATTAAAATAATGATAATTAAGCATTTAATTATTTTTATTTTATTTTATTGTTATACCATAGAAAAAAACGTATGATGCCAAGAAAAAAAAAGAGTAATTTACGTAATATAACATTCATTAGCTTTTCACTGCGTCATTTATTTACTCTTTTGCAACTGAATAGAAACTTCGAAAATATTCCTCGGAATGGGAGGAACAGCACGTCGATCCATCACGCAAATGATAAGTCCCTATTCTAGGGAATTTTTCATCTAGAAGAGGGAAAAGTAAATTGTCACGGGTCTCGCGCACTTCTAATAAACTTTTTACCCAACCCGTTCTCCTTCGTTCGTAATTCCTGTCGAAGACAAACATTCTAAAAATGATTTCTTATAAAACTTAACAAGTTGGGCTCTACCGTGAAGTGACCAAATAATAATTCGGTGAGAAAAAGGGGGAGGCGGAAAGAGGAAACAAGAACCAAAACGAGACAGTAGTTGGAATAATCCGCAAACGCAGACATAGTCTGATTTTGGAGGTTAGTAAACAAGTTTTTAAGAGGCCGATCTAAGCGAAGGGTTTCTCGACGCCTTTGTCTTCGCTCCGAGGAGGTCGCCAGAGGCGCATGATTCCAGATGAAAAATTTCTCATGCTTCGTTCCATTCTCCCCTTTCTAATTTGTTTGAGGTTAGGTTAAAAACCGATCTTCGCTCTCTCTTTCTCTTCCATTCTTTGTGCTATTCGAATTCATCTTCTTCTTTTTAACATCACCAGGTTCGTTTTCTAATCTCCCAATTATTTTTACACTTGGCTGTTACCGCAAATGATAATTTGAAATAAATATGTAAATTTAATCTTAACTTTTTTCCTAATTCTGTCCTACGTATAAGTGGCTAATTATACTATTTAGACCTGGTCGTAACATCATATCTGTTAATTAATTATTCTGTCTAAGGAAGGGTTTGGTAATTCGCAAGTATAATTTGTATTGCGAGGGAGAGCAAAAAAAAAAATGTTAAGAGAGTAAAAATAAAGTACAATAAATAAAATAATTAAAACTTAAGGCGTCTAACTTTCAATTTCTAATTAGTTGAAAACCATATTTACCCAAATTCCTGACATTCGAATCTCAATTAAATGAAAAGCTTGTATTCTTGTTAGATATAATTAAATTGTGTTATTAATTAACTAATTTTTTTTAAATTTTCATCGATTCCAAAAATATAAATTACTAATAAAATAATTTTAGAAAGTAATAACTTGGTTTTAGTTTTAGTCGAATGAAAGCATGTTGTCATTTTGTTATAAACAAGCAAGGAACATTCTACATTGGATTTTTGCGTGACAGAAATTAAAACAAGCTTACATGCTTTGCTTTAAGCTTACTGAAATAAAATCTGATCTTATAACTTTGCTTTAGATGAAATAGGTTAAGCCTAAAGGGGAAAAGAAAAATTCCTTAAGTTTTTATTTTGTTTACGAAACCTAAAGGGAAAAAAGTTTTATTTTATAAATACATAAGATGCGATAAGAAGATTTGAAGAGACAGGGATGTAAATTTTTGTTTTAAATATTGCATATTTATCAATCATCGAGTAATTGCATAAGAACCTTTATATTTTGCAACTGTGATTGAGTTTTGATTTCATAATGTTGGCTTTCTCAAAGGGGAAATTATTCTAGCAAAATTTAAAAAAACATGTGACCAAAGAGAATATTAGAAACGCAGACAAAGAAGGAAATAATTTATGTCTGTGATGACTGACGTATTAGAATAATTTCTACATACTGTCGTAAAGAAATATTTTAATCAATGTAGAGATAATCTGAAGGTAATTATTGGAAGAAAATAAAACTCAAAAATAAACGTCAAGGTAAGAGAACAAAGTTCATAAACATGGCTACGTTCTCTGATATTAGTACTCGGTAGTAAGGTTCTTTTTTTTTTAGTCCAAAGAGTGTTAGCCCAGAAGGGCTATTAATTTTATTTTGGCATTTTATGTTGATTCACTATAAACGGCGAATCACTTTTTAAATTGTTGCCACCAAATATTAGAGACCTGTATTATAGTTAAGGAAATCAGATAATGAAGAATCTGCATAAATGTACGTATGTTTCTGCATTGAGATAAAACAAAGGTACCCAGAGCCAACAAATTTTGAATAACGTACGTCTCCACCCGAATATGGGCAACTGGAAGCCCAAATTTGGAATTTGTTTTATTATCTATTTCATATTTTATAGAGCATTTATGAGTTTCTGATTAAAAAACTCAACAATTTGAAAGCGAGCAATGGCAACACTGTACAGGAAAAAAAAAAAACATTTTATCTCTAACGCGCGAGACTGTGTATCGGAAATTTTAAATATATGCCGTTTTAAATATTTTGTGATATTGCTGTTGAATTGAATTTAATAGTTTGGGAACGAAGGACATGATATTTAATAAATAAAGGTAACAAACAAAAAGTTAAAAAAACGCCGATTTTGGCGTAATATAAAACCTGAAAGCTTTCAGAATTTTTCTTTTTTAATGCAGTAAATACGGCAATTCAAAATATTTAGTGTGGATTCTGATACTCGTATATTACATTACATTACACTCAAAACTAAAGACAAGAAGAGAAGATCTAACTAAACATTACATTCATAGCAAATTTATACATAAAAATAAATTTCGTTCTCTTATAATGGTTAGAATTTGCTATTTTATTGTAGAAGTTATACATATTTGTTCTTTCTGTATATCTGAAATACTGGCATTCAAAGCTCATATTTTGTTGGATGGATTAAATTCCTGTTTTAAGTTTTCTATTCATGTAACATCAGCCACTTGCTATTTCTATAATTTCTAAAACTTATATGCAAAGTATAAATTTCTATATTTATTGATTGCAAACAGCTTCGTATTGGAAGTACTGTAATCAAGAGAAGCCAAATCAATCGAGTGACCTTGACCTACTTTCCATTTGCGGAAATTTCTCCCGATCGCAGATGCTTTTAAGCTTCACACTAATGCTCTGGTTAGCGCTCGGAATGCTTCTCTACATTATGAAGCGTTAAACGAAACAATGTTAAACGGGTAGCGCATATAGTAAATTGAAAAATAGGAAACCACGATCATAAAGAAGCAAGATTTATTTTAATTCTCCTTAATATTTCATACTAACTTGAATAATCAATTACTGAATAAGAATATACGTTTTGCGTTTTTACAATCTAAAGTCCAGACTCTTCGAAATGCTTAAAATCTTATAACGAGGACGTCATCTAATATAATCTATCGTTTTTTTTAGGCAATTTGCCAATTAAAAAGTAAATCAAGTTAATTGGTGGACTTCGTTCTAACCTCAAGATCTCATTCATAAAGTTTTGTGAGTTTCATTTCTCTAATAGTAACATCAGATCAAGTTCATAAATTTTATTGCGGCTACCTACACAGGGTTGCGCTTATCATAAATTTAGGGTTAAACACATTACACTCGACGCTACGAAGCTCCTTTCAGTTTTGAGGAGATACTCCGGAGAACAGTTCCGAAGATATCCAAAACTTCCATCAGCCTCTCGAGAGGACTTTCATCTCGACTGTACTTTAAGTGCCCCCATGTCAGAAAGCCACTATGCACTTACAAACATCCATACTTTCTTTTGGCTTCGAGATTCGAACCCAGGCCCAAGGCAATGGCAACCGCCTCCCCTACATCCAGCCCCCTGGTTCTTATAATTACATGAACTGTTAATCGATCTGTTTTATAAAAATTCTATAAAATTGAAAAACGTTAAGTTTATTTATCAGCTTGTTAGCTTTAAATCAGCTTCGCATTAATATCATAGTATTTTAGTTATATGCATAATTGTTGTTGCACAACAATATTATTATTTATTATTAATATAGAAATTTTCAACACGAATTATTACATCAGCGCTTTTGCTTCATTTTGATGACCGAATTGCCAGGTTTAAATGATTCTACAAAAGTAAGTAAATTTGATTTGAAGATTAAGTTTGCACCACTGACATAATCCTTCAATGTGGTCCTGCATTTTATTTTTTTGCACTTATTTCGAATCTGTATTTTATTTCTAAGGTTGTAATGCCTCGCAAATGTTTTCATTCGACAATTAATATAAATTTATCGGAATTTCGTTGATTTTTCCTAAATCAATTAAATCTAATTTATTATAACTCAAATTTCATAAAGTTGTATTTATTCCCTTCATTAAATTTAACGCCGTTTAAAATGTTTGCAACAAGAATTTATGAAAGGTAATCAGCGTTTACAAAGTATACCTTAAACCAGTGGTCATCTTATCAGGACTTCTGCTTCTTCTCGTTGATTTTGTAAACATGGCTAGAGTCCTAAGTAGGAACAGGGAGCTTACTAAAAGCTATGTTTGTGCATGTGTAGGAGAGACAACAAAGGTAAGAAGGGTTCAAATTACCCTTTATTTGCTTATCGATTTTACAGACGTTCCCGAACTTCGAGATACAAAGACCAACCACTTGTGGTCTGAACGTAAAAGAATATAAGACTACTAACTAAAATTTAAATAAGAGCTAACTTTTAATAATTTACACAGATGACTAGCACTAAGACTGGCCTTTTAAATTGCTACGTCTGTAGTACGCAAACTGCGGAAAACTACAACACGTCTTTAACTTTCAAGAGGGTTAAACATCTGGCCTTAAAGTCGGACAGTAACTGATGGCAAGCTCGCGCGTGAATACTCGTATCAAGAGAACTCTCTCTCCTTCTACTCCACTCTTGGAAAAAAGCCACAACTTAAATACTTAAGGGTCAGCAAGTACAATTTGCATAAACATATTCACGCGTTAACTCTAGCCGGAAGTGGAAAATAAGAGAGGATAGTAAAGTTTTAAAATAAAATAAACGTTAGTTAAGATCCTTACAACCTCTAGTCTAAATTATTAATTTCCTATAACCGAGTAGTATTTCTCCGAGTAATTTTTAACTAATATTTTTTACTGGGTGTCATTTTGTAATCTAATCTAAGCTTATGCAAAACAATAATAATAATAATAATAATAATAATCCCATCCAAAATAAAATATTCCTATTCAAAATTCTGTACGAACCAAAATCAAAAATTCATCCAAAATAAAAATATTTATTTACTTGTGAAGAGGAACAACGTATTCCTTCCCACAAATCAATAATCCAAAGAAAAGAAAATCACAAATGTCTACAGGCAAATCACAGTCCAAGTTACAAAAAAGTCCAAATAATAATCGTTCGCTGAAATTACCGGTACCCAGTAAACTACTTAAGGATAATAAAAAGTAAAAAATCTGAAAGCTTTCAGATTAGGCCCAAAGGGGCATATTTTTAACATTTTCTGTGATACCTTTATTTATTAAATATCATGTTCTTCGCACTTCAGCTATAAAATCCAATTCAACACCATCATCGCAAAATATTTAAAAAGAGCATATCTTTAGAATTTCGATACACAGTCTCGCGCGCTGGAGATAAAAATGTTTTTGTTGCCGTACAGTGTTGCCATTGCTCGCTTTGAAATCGTTGAGTTTGTTAATCAAAAATTCCTTAAAGTTTAGCAAAATAAGAAATAGATATTAAAGCAAATTCCAAATTTGGGCTTCCAGATGCCCATTTCGAGTGAAGGACTACGTTATTCAAAAGTGGATGGCTCTAAATACCGTTGTTTTTCCACAATACTAGAAACATACATACATTCATGCAGATTCCTCATTATTTAATTCCTTTAAGTATAATTCAGGGCTCTAATATTTCGTGGCAACAATTTGAAAAGTGAAATGTTTTATAGTGAACGACGCAAAATGCCGAAACCGAATAAATAGCCTTTCTGGGAAAATTACCCCTTTGAGCTCATAATGAAAAGGTGTCAGAAATAAAGGACGCATACGGTGCGATTAAGCTGCCGTAGAAATACATTCTGAATCAATATCTTTTAAATTTCGTAGTTTTCTTTGAAATCTTTTTACATTTACCTTCCGAATTTTTGTGACCTACCAGTGGCCGACCGGTAAGGTCGTAAGACAGTGGTAGTTCCGATCTGGATTAGATTCCAGGCGAATGGACTGGCTGCATGGGCGTTTTCGTGGTTTTCCCGCGTGTATAACGTGTATACGAGACAGTTTGCCTTGCGAAATCTTACACTAAGGCATCAATTCTCTTAGGCAGATAGTCCTCAAGTGAAACAGTTAAATAAACCAAATTTTTACCGTTCATCGGAGCATATATTTGTTCTGAATAATGCTTTTTTTTGTTTTTTTTTTTTTTTTTTTTTTCTGAGTATAATTTATACACCCTTGAAAATCACATGTTTAAATGTGTTGAAACATGTTTTGGCAAATAAAGCAACATTTCTTATGAGATGACCGAAAAATATATTAAAAACAACTAATGACAAGTTATTACAATTTAAAGTAGCCATAAAATTTTGTTAATGCTTGTAC
>KK113062.1:4851-20009 GCA_000611955.2 Stegodyphus mimosarum | reverse complement strand
TATATATATAATTTATAAATATATATAAAACGCCCAAAGAGTTTTTTTTTCTTTTACACGTACATACACGTTTCGAGAGCATATGCTCACTTTGGGCTAAAATATTTAAAAACAGCATATCTTTAAAATTTCCGACAGACGTTCTTGAGCGCTGGAACTAAAAATATTTTATTCCGTACAGTATGTGCCACCGCTCACTTTGAAATAGTTGAGTATCTTAATCAAAAATTCGTCGAAGTTTAAAAAATATGAAATAGACAATAAAATACATTCGAAATTCAAGATTCGAGCTTTCAGGTACCCACATTCGAGTGGAGGGCTACGCTATTCCTCCACCCGGTATGGGCATTGAGCATCAAAGTTTGATGGCTGTAGGTATCGTTGTTTTTTCACAATGCGAGAAACATACCTGTATTCGCGCATATTCTTCGTCATATAATTTCGTTAAATATAATACAATTGCGATAGTATTTGGTGGCAATAGTTTGAAAAATGATACAGCCGTTTATAGTGATTCGATGCGACTAATAGCCCTTCTGAACTAACGCCCTTTTGGACTAACAACAGAACAGTTCCGTTTATTTATTGGTATATTCTTTTAATCTCTTTATTGGAAGTCCATTTTTTGGCTAAAATGTTCATAAATATGTTTATAGTTACAGTTATTTTTACTTCATAAAATCAAAATGTCTGTCTTAATAAATTTTTTGGCCCCAGATACTTTAAAACTATGTGATTGTTCTGTCTTGCACAGTTCTAATTTTATGCACGAAGAATTTTGTAGTTAAGGTTAAATTTTAAACTATTTGGATTTTCTGAAATGCATAGGATTACGTGAAGTTGCCTCAGGAACTTAACTGAATGAAGAACGAATGTACCTTCCGAAATACGATCAAAATATTTTCATATCTCTTTTGAGATATATCAGATTTGACTTATCTTGTATGTTTTAGTAAAAAAGTATTTTGATGAACCAATAAAATAAGGAGGAAAAATATTTTTATCTAATTTTCTTACGAAACCAAAAGAAAAACTGTGTATTTTCCTTTTAAAATACCGCGTTTTCGAAGATGACAACTGTTTTCTGTTTAGAATTGCGTCCTGTAATACAGCGCCATCTATTGTACATCTCCCAGCTATTCAAGTCTTTCTGTTGTTAGTATTTTTTTTTATTTCAATGTAATCTTATAGTCTCCCACCAGATGTCGCTCGCTCATTTATTCTCTCGGACTGTAATGTTGTGTTCGTGTGAACGAATAGCAAGAACTCTTACGAGTTTTTAAGTTCCACCTACGCTTGTTTCGACCTACGGTGTTTCTTGAATTAGAAGAATTTCGACTTCATAGAGTTTTTTCAAAACAGGCATTCATGAATAATTTTAGAATAGTTTCTTGATGCTTTCGTTGAAGGAAAGCAATGACCCATAAATTATTCATTATTTTCCCTATAAAATAAATCGGTTTCCTGCAAAGTAAATTGGAAATTTATCTTTCAGCTGCAACTAGAAACGGTTCAGTTAAATCATTTAAATGCATGAAATGAAAATCATTTTAATTGTTTTTTTTAAACATATAAGAAAAAAACAGTTATTTTGATACCAAACATAATAAAACAAGTTAATTTTAAAAAGCAAAACAGAAGAAATCATTTTTTATACTTTCGAATAGCATAGTTAGTGCTCAGTCATCTCTTACCGCAGAAACTATGACAGAAATCCAGTCATCCAATTCGAGTGCTGAATATTGTTCGCGTTTATGTGTAGATAGATGGCAGCACTAAATCTTAGCGACGAGCACAGATTTAAAATAAATTAAATTTACCCTTCACTCAGTAGTCGCATTTGTTAAGAAAAAATAAAGAAAAGATGCCATGCAGTTTCTTTATTAATAATATAGCTTCATTTCATGCTTTCGAATTGTACATTTTTAATGTACTTGGTACATACCAGCAATACGTAAGTTTTCGGTTTCGGTTTATTTTTAGGCTCATAAACAGTTCCTTTTTAGATTGGACTTTTTTCTTTATGACAATTGTTGTGTTGATTTTACATTCTTCTGCCCTCCCTTTCGTTATGCTCATCTTTGGTTGTATGCATTTTTAGACTTCATTCAGTAGTATATTTCTAGACTGAACTCCTTCTATTACACTTTTAATATATTGAGTAATACACTTATTGACTATCAGTTCAGAATTCAACTTTTAAACCGAATTTAAATAATTTCTAAATAAATAAATAAATAAATAAAAAATTAAACAAAAAATCTGAAATGCTTCAAATTTTAAATTACGTCCAAAGGGGCGCTTTTTTAACGTTTTGTGTGTTACCTTTATTTATTAAATGTCACGTTCTTTGCACTTAAACCATAAAATTCAGTTCAACAGCAATATCGCAAAATAGTTTTAAAATGAGCATATCTTTAAATTTCCGATACACAGTCTCGCGCGCTAGAGATAAAAAGTTTTTTTTTCCTTCATTAGAGTGTTGCCATTCTCGCTTTTAAATCGTTGAGTTTGTTAATAAAAAATTCGTTAAAGTTTTACAAATTATAAAATAGATAATAAAACAAATTCCAAATTTTGGCTTGCAGATGCCCGTATTCGGGTTTAAACGTACGTTATTTCAAATTGGACGGCTCTGACGGTACCGTTGTTTTATCACAATGCGAGAAACATAGATACATTTATGCACATTCTTCATTACTTAATTTCTGTAAACATAATACAGGTCGATAATGTTTGGTGGCAACGATTTGAAAAGTGAATCGAATATTTATAGTGAATCAAAGCAAAATGCCAAAACGGAAACAATAATTCTTCAGGGACAAAGTCCCTTTGGACTAATAAATAAAAAAAAATCTGAAAGCTTTCAGTTTTTACATTACGCCCAATGGGGCCCTTTTTTTTAAAATTTTTTGCGTGTTATCTTTATTTATTAAATACCATGTTCTTAAACCATGAAATTTGACTTAAACCATAAAATTTAATTCAACAGCATTATCTAAAATAATTTTTAAATGAGCATATCCTTAGGATTTCCGATACACACTGTCACGCGCTGGAGATAAAAATGTTCTTTTTTTTTTCGTACAGTGTTGCTATTCCTCGCTTTGAAATCGTTGAGTTTGTTAATCAAAAATTCTTTAATGTCTGATAAAATATGAAATAGATAATAAAACAAAATCCAAACTCCAAATTAAGGCATCCAGATGCCCATGTTCGGTGGAGAATTACGTTATTCAAAATTGGATGGCTCTAGGTACCGTTGTTTTATCACAAAGCGAGAAACATGCATACATTTACGCATATTCTTCATTAATTAATTTCTTTAAGTATAATACAGGGCTGTCATATTTGGTGGCAACAGTTTGAAAAATGAATCAACGTAGAAAGTGAATCGACGCGAAATGCCAAAACGAAATTATAATAGCCCTTCTGGGCTAACGCCCTTTGGGCTAATAAATAATAAAACTAAGTAAATGAATAAATAAAAATAAGTCGATGAATAAATTAAATTAAATGGAAAGTAAATTGCGAGAATATATCAACGCATGTTAGATCTTTAGTGACAATGACTTCCATTGATATTTACAATAATATATAAATTATAAATTACTGATGTTAAAAATGCTTATAGCCCTTCAATTTTTTAGCCTGTCATTATGTTACGTTATTATGGTATTGTCCGGTGTTAAAGATCGATAATTGTAGTTGTCGATCTTAAAGAAAATTAATTTATTTCTTAAGCTATAAGAATACATTGCAAAACAAGCTAGACAATTTGAACCAGAAAACAAACGGGCTTTCTAGTTGATAATTTTGATAATGGAAACATAGCAGGCCTAGAAAGCTGGTCGTTCATGCGGTGCTGTTAACTTTTTCGAGAGTTCGCGAGCTTACACTCAGTAGCAAATGTTCTCTATCGTTGAGGCATAAGGTCATTCAGTTTCATAACAAGTCCCTCCTCTCAACTTCTCAATGTTATTGCCATTTAATGTTCCATAAAATCTTTAATTTATTTTTTAAAATAAAATAGGGCATTGCGTACGTAACTGATCGCTTTAAAAACAATATACGCACTTGTTGGTAATTCACATATTCATTTCGTTTTTCAATAACACCCCTTATTAATGTAATTTATGATACATTTAACGCACATGATTTCTAACACGTGCCGCTGATATTTTTATAAATATTTGCCCTATTTAATAAAAAAAAATTTGTTTCTAGCGCTGCAAATTACAGACCTTGGTACAAAATATGACTAGGCTGACTAGCAATGAATTTTTGAACTTCTACAAGAGGTGTTTCTTGCTTTCAGTTAGTAGACTTCATGTCCTAATAGAACTTGAATTGATATAGTCATTTGAATGAAGCATTTGTTGCATGCTTCGTGCGCAAACGATCCAGTAATAAAGCACACATTCTTTATTAAATAAGTGCCCTAATTTCCGAGTTGTCTTAATTTATGATGAAATAATGCAATAGAAAATTTTTCTTACCCTTTCTCAAGCTTTGCCCTTTTAAATAGCACTTTTAAAATATAATATGTGACTTTATGTATCTTTAATTTCTGGGACCCTATCTCTTAAACTAAAGAACCTATTATAATATTTCGTATGTTATATTAAAATCTACATAGCAAGATCAGATTTAATTTTCTTTTTAATCTTATGGTTTTTATATTTTTAAATTGTCTTCTAACTTTTCGAAATTATAAAACTAAATTTTTTAGGTATTAAAATCTAAAATTTCAAGCTTTTTTTTTTTTAATTTTTTTTTCTTCTTTATCTTATGTTTTTATTTTTAAGAACATATCAGGTTGATACAATTTATAATAAATATATCTTGTTTTATAATCCTATATAATGTTAAAGACATTAATAAAGTATGTTTCTAATGTCATTTGTTCTATAGCCGTTTTCATATAGTTGTTTGCTGTCGAATCGGGAATAAGTTGCTATTATGTAAAAATTGTAATTCAAATGAAATTTATTTCTTAATTTTAATTTGAATTACATTTTAATAAACTTTTTACATAAAATACGCAGTTATCTGAAGAAATGGAAAAAGGAAATATTACTTGTATGTAATGGGAAGAACAACAGGATTCTTTTTACTTGAAAATAAAATAAAAATTTATTTAAAAATGGACCCAAAACGTAGTTTGTTGTAAAAAGGAAATTTAAAAATACTGCATACTTATTTTGGCATGCATTTTAAAGCTAAAGTGGTTATTACAATCAGAAAGGAAAATTTTAATGTGTAATTAAAAAAAAATTACGAGGTAGTACAGTCTCAGTAATATTTTTTCAACGTTCAAGTTCTGAGGTATTTTATTGTAAGATCAAAAGGCTTTTAATTTTCATTCAAATCGTTAGTTAAATTCCTGTTAATTTCTGCAAGTTGGAAAATTATTGTATCTGTGTTGTTTATTGTGTAAATTGTGTCTGTGATGTTTATAGTGTAAATTACAAACGAATAAACATCATTCTCTATAAACGAAATATTTCAGTTACATTACTGTATAAACACTGTAGACTCAGAATTGACAATACTGAATTATGTCTCTCTCTGTATATATCTCTCTCTGTGTATATGTCTCTCTTTGTACACACACACACATATATATATATATATATGTGTGTGTGTGTGTGTGTGTGTGTGTGTGTGTGCGCGTGTATAATATATATGTAAATAAAAATTATAATTTAAACTAACGGTAACCCTTTAATTCTCCCTCTCTATTCTAAAAATTATAATAACTTCTCTGGACTGCGTCATTTCTGTATCAGTTCATGTGACATATCTTGCGTAACGCTGATGACGTAGCTAATTCGTAACCTGAACTCAAAATTGAGAGAACTGAAACCTTTCTCTTAATAAACAACCTAAACCCAAACCTTCTCTTGGTGAGCTCTCTATAGTGGATAACTGCGCACTTTTGCTTCTACCTCTGATGCCGCTAGAACACTGCTTCTCTGCTCTCTTCCTATCGCAATAGTATCAAAAATGTAAATTATTTGGAAATAGGCACGTTAGAGTGCCAAGTGAACTGCGGTCACAAATGTCAATTGAAATAAAAATGAAATTTAATCTTCCTCGGCTGCTAAGTTTTCTGTTCATTATGGATTCAATATTCTACGTTATGCGTCATCAACATTACTACGTCTATTTCAGCCTCCCATATATATAGGTACATATATATTTAAAGAAACGTTTTCGTTTGTTGTTTTACAATAATTTGAAGTCACATTTCATTCCATTCAATATGTATTGCTTGAGTTAAATAAAAACTATTTGTATTTCTTGATTGTAGTTCATTACATTCGAATAAGCACATCAGGGTCATTTTTACTTATCTGGCATGCTTGGTAACCATAGTAACAACAACTATGGCAGATGGTCAAATCCTTTATTTTTTCACATTACTTTTATTTAGGTAGTTTTTCTTCGCGAAAAGCGCTTGAATGAACACAGGCTTGATCTGCAATAGAAAATAAGTGCTGTGGGGTGATAATGGCAAGTGTTATGAGAGGGTTATGGGAGGGTCGGTAACATATTGGAGGGCCTATATTAAAGTAAGACTACGGCTCTTCTTTTTAGATAGTTTATTTGCGAAACATTTTAATATTAAAAAAGGAATGTATCGGAAGACTAAGCGTATTTCAGATAAATCATGATTTTAAAGGCACAATTTATTTTTAGTATTGCTTTTCATTATTTCGTACACAAAATTACACAATGCTCAAAACAGATGATCGAACTGTTTGCTGTATCAGTATTACATCCAAAAAGGTTTTGTTATTGATGTGGCAGGTCAGCAAAGTTTTATTTTCTGAGTACTGAGTAAGATAAGATCAGATCAGTTAATCAGTTATGCTTTTTGCAAAGATCGGTTATTAGCGTTTAAAAAAGATATCAAAAATAAGGCTTTATTCTCAAACATTACGTGAAACAAGTAATAAAAACTTAGCATTTAGGTCTTGGAGTAGCACTCGAAAATAAGCTCAAATGAAACAGCAACAAATCATCATAAAAACTGCACCGAATTGCAATGAAATCTCAGGTATCAGAGGTATCTTAATTCCTCAGGTAATCTCAGGTATCTTAATTCCTTGAACGTGCAGCGTAAGTCTCAAAGGTTTCACATTCTGAAAAACTAGTGACTCACATCTTCTTCCCATGTTGGTATCTAACTTTGAACCAATTTATTCATTTATGTAACGTTCATTTATAAACTGATGTTAAATTATGCTTAAAAGAAATTTCTAGCCCAGTAATGCCTTAGCCCGAATGGGCTATTTAATCTCGAAATAGAATTTTGCGTCGTGCACTATAAACGGCGAATCACATTTTCAAATTGTTGCCACCTAATACTATCGTCCGGTACTATCTTTATAGAAATTAAAATGAAGAATCTGCGTGCATATATGTATATTCCTCGCATTGTGAAAAAACGACGGTACCTAGAGCCATTAAATTTTGAACAACGTTGTCCTCCACCTGAACATGGGCACATGGAAGCCTGAATTTTGAAGTTCGAATTTTATATTTCCTATTTTGTAAAACTTTAACGAATTTTTGATTAAGAAACTCAACAATTTAGAAGGAAGCTGTGATAACACTGATAAGGAATAAAGTATTTTGATCTCCAATGCGCAAGATTGTCTGTCGGAAATTCTAAAGATATGCTGTTTTTAAATATTTTCTGATTTTGTTATTGAACGTAATTTTATATAGCGTAAGTGTGGAGAACTTGCTATTTTAATAAATGAAATTAACACTCAAATATTAGTAATAAAAAATAAACAAAAAAAGGGTTTTGCAAGCCATCTTACTAAGAAAATTGAACATTGATATGATGAACTGAGAAAAGACTGAAAAAAATAGAAAAATGTATATTAACACCTAACAGTACATATGATGTTCTAAATGTATGCTGATCTTAAAATATTTGTATTTTTGCTCTTGAATTTTATAAGGCGTAAGTGAGAAGAAAATGGTGTTTAATTATGAAGGACTCTGGCAGCAGTGAGTGCAACAGCAGACTAATAGACTAAGAGCGTAAAAATCCTTAACAAACCTTTGTAGGCGATCATTCAAATCTGAATTCTTTCAGATTTTGTTTTTTATCTTTAGTTTTTTTGTATTAATTCCAGAAAGAAAATTCTTTGCTACAAACTGCTGTTCATTTTCAGTACCTTTACTTGGAATATTTGTGTAAATATGTATTTTTGTAAATAAAATTTTGCTATTACAGTTAACATTTACAGACGCTTAAACAATGTAATTTCTAGGGAAAAGGAAATAATTATCAAAGCCAAATACGAAATTTATGAACTCAAAGCGAAGTGATGATGGGATTTACATTGGATAATTTAAAAATTGTAAATAACATTTTTTATTAACACATTTTCAGCTATATATGGCTATTACACATTATTCAAAAAATTTTAAAAGCTTATATTTCGTAAAGTATTGCAAATAAAAAACCAGTAACCATAAAATGAAATTAAAAGAAGTTTTTCGATTTTTAATCTGTAACGTTTATGACTATAAAAACCCTACTCTATAAATATTCGCTGTGTGATTCTTTTGTAACACGGTAGGCATACACGCAGTGTTCCAAATTTGGCCACACGCATTGTAACCTTTCCGCTCTGATGGTCATGAAAGCGGCTATAATATGGTCCTAGAACTTCTGTGTCATGTTGTGGAAAGTGCAGACACATAAACATTATCAGTAACTTACCTTCAAAGGAAAAACGTCATTGGGCGCAAAGTCGGGAAACCGTAGTGAACCGTCTGAGCGATACCAAATTATCTTCCTCATATTCGACCAATCCAGGATGGGGGAGCTCATTATTCAGCTACAGACGTACTTCAATGAAATAATGAGACATACATTACCATCAGTGAGCTGATGGATTGCGATCTTGCTGGAATACGGAATTTTGCGAATTTATTTCTTCTGAGGAAATAACCATAACTGCAACATGTCATAATACTACATCAGATGTTCTCGAAGTAAAAGAAAGGGCGGCTTGCACCTTAGTTTGTGAAACGGTGCTAAAGTTGTTTGATTTAGAGTAATCCCGTTTTTTTTTTCAGCGGAAGCATGAGAATTATCCACGCTTCACGTCTGAACACTGTGCGGCGTTAATTTTGCAGTTGCATGCAAGAAGCATTACAAGATGACCATTTAGTCTTCTGCAAAATATTCAGTGATATTCTTCAAGTCTGAACACTGTGCGGCGTTTACCACACAGTGTTCAGACTTGAAGAATATCACTGAATATTTTGCAGAAATCTAAATGGTCATCTTGTAATGCTTCTTGCATGCAACTGCAAAATTTGCATCGCTGTGTGTAAGCATCTAGCTTTAAACATTGCGGTATTTTCAGATAGCAAGTTTTCAATTGCAAGTGCTATCGCAAAATCTTCCAGATAGTTGCCAGCGGTATATAAAATTCACGAGTTGCTGATTTTTATGGGTTGTGCACCAAACTGTATACAACTTTCTACTGTGTATACTATTAAACTGTTTATGTTTCATTAAAACGCTTGACTGATAGGCCCTTATCTTTAAAAAGAAACCGGTGTTCTTGAACTATCAATACCATCGCAAAATACTCTGGTGGTTAGGTGATCCGTATCATACTGCTTTCGAAATTTACGTTGTAGAGCAAAAATGGATAAACTCATTGCAGATTTTAAAAGACAAAACGTTTTCTACTGTAAGCTCGCCATTTTAAAATTAGAATTCATATCTGCTACGCGATGTATCAAAAGAAAAATTGCACACTAGATTTAAGGTATATTCTTTCATTACACGAATATTATGAACACATGCGATCCATAACTTGTAAAACATAGGACCTTTAACCTCGATGAATAATTTGTAATAACTCCGTACAGTACATTGTATAATCTCATTTAAAAAAATTAATGGAATAAGTACAGTGAATAAAATAGAAACTGTCTTACCTTAAGAAAAATTAGAATCCAGAAAAATATGTAACACAAATCTTCAGCTATGTGAATGTAATGAAAAGAAACGTTACTGTTATTGCTGACGTCAGCTTAGATGCCAGCACAACTGATGACAGTAGTATGAAAATATTTATATTTTACCACTGATTATAATTAATAACAGTACGTTTCATTTTCATGGATTGCTTTCGTCCTGTTATTATTAGTATAATACGACACTAATATATTTATAATAAAAAAATATTTACAAAGTTTGGTCTTCTTAGCTGTTATAAATTGTATCTAAACTCTAGATAGACTGACAGTGAATTATTACGAAGTCTGAAATAGCAATTGGGGCTTGAGAAGGGTAAAAAAAAACCTTCTGTTATAACTAAACTACAATAAAATGCACACCTGGTGCTTTCACACTCAGCCAGCACTTATGAAGAGATAATAACTTAACGAGTTGTAAATTAAAATTTATATAAGCTAGTACACAAGTCGATTTAAGATGAAGTTGGCTCACAAACCTCAAATACTGGCAGCAAATGACAGTAAAGATCCAAAACGTAAATAGTTAATGAAAAATAGTACTAACTTTACATATTTAATGAGAAAAACGAAATAGAATTTCTGATAGTGGATGAAGAGAATCAGCAAAAAAATCAAAAAATAAAGAAAGAAAAGAAAAGAAAATCTGAAAGGTTTCAGATTTTAAATTACGTCCAAAAGGGCGTTTTTTAAACATTTTGTATGTTACATTTATTTATTGAATATCATGTTCTTCGCATTTAAACCATAAAATTCAGTTAAAGAACAACATCGCAAAATAATTTTAAACTGAGCATATCTTTAGAATTTCCTACACATAGTCTCCCGCGCTGCAGATAAAAATGTTTTTTTCTGTACAACGTTGCCATGCCCGCTTTGAAATCCTCGAGTTTGTTCATTACAAAATATGAAATCGTTAATAAAACAAATTCCAAATTTGGGCTTCCAGATGCGTATATTCGCAGCAGGATAACGGCATTCAAAATTCGATGGCTTTAGGTACCGTCGTTTTATCACAATGCCAGAAACATACATACATTTATGCACATTCTTCATTATTTAATTTCTTTAAATATAATACAGGGCTGCAATATTTTGTGGCAACAGTTTGAAAAGTGATACAGACTTTTAATGTTTCCGACGCAAAATCGCAAAACGAAAATAATAGTCCTTCAGGGACAAAGCCCCTTTGGACTAATAAATAAATAAATAAATAAAAAATAAAATTAATAAATAAAATTTTTTAAAAAATCAAAAAAATAAAATGCAAAATGCGGTCCAAATTTGACTTTGTGATAACCAATTTAAAGATATCTCTGATTAAACACTTGTTTTCATGCATTCGGTCAGAAAGTTATACATTCAAAGTATCCACTATTAGTGATGCATTTTCGAAATTTAATTCTAGTGTTTTATAAAAATTAATGTATTTTGAATCCATTCTCGTGATATTTTCCTCCATTATCTCGGTTTCTAGAGTTCCACTTGTTTTCAAGAAAATGTAGGGCGGCAGGGAAGTGTACGGAGATGGATTCTTGCAGTTACATTAATTATGTAAATCGTGATTCAATTTGCGCAATTACCTAAATTGCGGTTCATAGTGTCTGAACTGTTGGAGAAATCTATAATGAACAGAGAGCGGATGAGGAATCATTCAGTTCTGAAAGCGAAAGTTGAGAGTATAAATTGCAAGTGAAAGTCGAAGAAAACATCTGCTGTCATCTCTGATGAAACAAATGAGATTTAAAATAAGTTAAAGGTACTTATGACATTTGGTACAGATGGAACTTTTTAATTTGTACACTACTTTTCATAAGGCAATAACCTGTGCTGCTTTAAAATATAAAAATTAAGTGGAATGGTACTATTTTTTAAGTAATATTTTATTTTCGCGTCTGATTTAAAATATGGAATCGAATGTTACCGGTAAATAAATAAATAAGTAACACAATAACACTTTAGCACTTTTAAACACATATGATACCAAAAATTGAGTTGGAAAATATTTTTAATTTCCTGACAACCCCAGCAAAAGGGTTTTCAACCGGGGATCCATAGTTTCAGGAGAGATGAGGACAGCCTTCCATTTGAACTGTATTTTTAGCTATGGGTATAATTTAAGTACTTTTACGGAAAGAAATACTTTAATTATATTATGAATATAATTTACATCTATGAATACAATTTAAGTAATTTAATCATATTTAGTTTATGAATATAAAAAGCTCCTTTTTTTCAAGTTTTAGTTTTTATCAGAATTTTGTATGCTTTGTATAATTTATAAAACAGATTAAAAATTTATCGAAGTTTAAAAAATGTATGTGCATTTTTCGAGTTCTGGAAAGAAAGGGGGGGAATGATCGTCTAGCAATTATGAAAGGGGCGCATGGAACAAAAAAGGTTGAGAACCACTGCAAAACATGGGTTAGGATTGGTTTATTTGATTATCGCAAAGCACTTGAAGGGCTACCGGCCTAAGGGAAGAGATGCCTTCGTTGAGGATTTTCGAAGGGAAACTGTTTAATATACACGTTACACGTGGAAAAAAACTACGAAAACGCCCATGTAGTCAGCCCGTTCGGTTCGATTCGAATCTAGGACTGAACTACCAGTATTCAGCGACTATACCGCTCGGACTCTGGTGAGCCACAGGGGCTTGCAAAATAGGATAACATGGAAAGTTTTCACATAACGATATCAACTAATTAAGTAGCAGTAAGCATTTTCAATTAAAATGCTATGTCTTTATTTAGAAACATTTTAAAACGTAGACGACAAGAAATTAAGATAAATTTTGAATGATGAAATAGAGGACTAGTAAATATCAAGCAGAGTGGGTGTTATAGATAAAGTAAAAGAAGATGTTCTCTAAAGTCAGTTACCTGATGTTTTTATGGAATGAACTTCCACATTCAAATAATAACATTTTCTTCATTACTTTCCACTTAATGTCGCCCACTCTCATTTTCATAAGGGTCGAATAAAATGAAATTATTTTTCATCGTTTTTTATCCGTTTAATTAGCGTATTTATCTTTTTTACCTTACTTTTATTGTTTTCCATTGATTTTGTGTCTTGAAAGCACAAAGTGCTGCTGTAAAGTTTAAATAGGTAATCCTCTTTGGTCCAGGAATGAATTAATCCATTTTGCGTTAATTCGTTAGGGTAAAATTGTTTCTGTTTTCGAACATTTCGCTTGATAGACGCCCTTCAGAGACGGATTTAATTCGTGAACTGAGACTTCATTGTACGTTATGAACTCTATTGCTCGATCACGGTCTTTAATACCAATACTCGCTATGACATACATCACCAAATCATCAAGTTACATTAACGCTTAACAAAGAGATGATCGTATCATTCCTCGTTTAATAATATAAGCAATTCAAAAAAAATAATTATAATCGTTTAAATAAACGCATGAATGAAGCAGACATTTCAAATTAAATCATACTCTAATGTATGAAAATATTAGATATTCATTCACTTTACAAAATATATCTAATTTCGTGTATCATGAATAGTCCTAATTAATCGTCTTTGAAGTAACATTTTTAATGCGAATGTATATTAGTAACAATAGGCACCCTTTCTTCATTAAAAAGTAAGACTGTAAAGACTAATCATCATTATAAATTAATACAAATGAATTATTCGAGAATTATAATTTTCCCTTTCGATGCGTATACCAAGGCACTTATTAACATGTTTACTGCACTAGTTCCCTCACCATTGCCTCGGAGCCAGCGAAAATAAAAAATCGGCTTTCCATGAAATATTTGGAATTCTGAAATATTCATGGTGAACGGGCATCCGTCTGCATCCGCAACTGTTAACGTGCAATTAAATTGAAAGATGGCGACGTATAAATGTTTATCCATTCTAAGTAAGGTATTACTGTCGATCAGGGTGTCTTCGAATAAAACAACGTCCGCGAGGGCAGACGATGCGAAGTTGACTGGCCCGTCGCCCAGCGTACTGTCCTCAGCGAGTAGCGCCAATACGAGAGATGACACCTGAAACGATTTCAGACAGTGTCTAGTCAGTGTTTATACGCGCAGGCTATCCGCTTCTGCTCCCCCCTCCCTCCGCTACGCAATCGTTTGGATGACGGATCTGTCGCACTTTTATTGCTGTTCGGAAAAGAGCTTCCTTTTTCTTCTCTCTCCCCCCCCCCACGGTTTCGCTTACTTTCTACCTCTCCATTTACTTGCTGCTCCGTGGGGTGAAGGGAGAAGAAAACCCTGCGCTGCAAATAGTTTTATAGCTCACGATTATGTTAATGAGATACGAAGAGGTTGGGATATTTTTAACCAAGAAAGCGGGAAGAAAAAATGAAAATAGGAACAACCGGTCAAAAACGTTTTAATCAATTACTTGCTGCATTTCTGAGTTCGTAAAATTACTTTACATGATTGGAAAAGTGTTATTTGCTTGTCGTGTGATTACTCTGCTTAGAGCTGTGTTATTGAGTTCGGTGATTTTATCATGATTATACCAGTTCTTAAGACGGTAGGTAGCTATCTCGTATTTTTATCAGCAGCAAGTACACATATATATAAAGTAAAAAAAAAAAAACAGTTAAAATTACTTACCAGAGGAAATTTTATATTATAATTTTTGCGTGTGGTAGATAATTGCTGCTATTAACTTAAATCATCACTTTTCACATTTTTTTTTTCAGGTGGGGACTTTTTTTTATAAATTACAATACTCTTCGAACCGTCTTACCTTTGTCCCTTTCGAAAGCAATTTTTTAGCATATGTTACTGCTAATAAAATGTTCTAATAGTTTAAGAATACAATTAATAAAAATTCATTTAATTATACATTGGTATTAAGTAATTAAGTAACAGATAATGGTAAGTTAATAGGAGAAAATATGTATTTGTTTTTAATAATTTAAAGCTATTAGAATGTGAATAATCTTTATCTTATTAACTAAAAGTTCCAAATGTTGTTTGCGAACTACCCAGAAGGTATAGTATAGTGGTTAGGGAAGCCTACTGTGATACCGAAGGGCCCGGGTTCGAATCCCGCAGAAGGCATGGATGTTTGTAAATATATAGCGTCTTTGCGGCATGGGAGCCCTCTAAATACATAGCGAACCGAAAGTCCTCTGGAGAGGTTGG
>KK113061.1:530748-550764 GCA_000611955.2 Stegodyphus mimosarum | reverse complement strand
GCACTTCCGGTCACGTGATCTCTGACGTCACTTCCGCCGCCGCAGTGGGGCCAATACTACTTTCATTAATTTGAATGCCTCAAAAATGTAGTAAAAGACTAATATGTCACACTATTTATTTCAATAATTTGTCGACCACTTCAAAGACCCAACGGGTTAGCCTATAACGATAAAAATAAAGCCAAGTTCTTGCAGGTGAAACAGAAAATAACTTTCAACACAAACCTTGACCTTACAACTAAGTCGCATTTGTCGCGTTAATAAGGTTCTCCTTCAGTACGGTCTCAGAAGCAACAATTATTCTATAACCACCCCGATTCAAGTATCAGCACTATCTATCTATCTATATATTATATATGTAAAGAAGAAAGTGAGTGTTGGGCGAATTGGGTCTGAATTTTCGCCCCAATTTTTCCGAGTGACAACAGTGTCGCAAACTGAAGTTGAAAATCTGCTTTATTTCGAAAGTTGTTGCCACTGCTCTCTTTCAAATCCTAAAAATTTCTAAGTTTTACGATGAAATAAAAATAGCATTACAAACATTAAATAAATTATTCCCGATTCCAAAAATTCGTGGGAAGCCATTTCGGCTATTTTCATCTTCGTACGACTTTAATCAGCCGAAAAATTTATTAAAAACTTTGCAAGCGCTAATTTTCGAACTAATTTTTTCGAGTGGCATCAGTGTCGCGCGTCCTTTATTTCGAAAAGCGCTGCTACTGCTCGCTTTCGAAACGTAGAGCTTGTTAATCAAAAATTTGTAAATTTTACAAAATCTATACTTATAAAGAAAAATATCTGTTTGGGTGTTTGTTTGTTTGTTCGCGTTATTGATTTCTGATCAATTATGATAAATATTTTGCCATATTTAATCGACTAAAATTGAATATAGGTGAAATATTGGATGGAACGTTAGCTTTTACGACCGTTTGATTAGAAAGACAAAAGTCATTAAAACTGCGTGCCATTGTTGCTGGTATAACGAGAGAGATTTAGCTCATTTTTTCTATCGAAATTGTTTATGTGGGTTTCATATCGCATCAGACTGAAATATGTATCACTATGAATCGTATTTTTGCATCGTTATTAGAGAAGGATTACAGCGATATCGTTCTCTCTGTTGTTAGATGCATTACTCTTAATCTAACTTAACTGGCATAAGGTACTTCCGCTAATTAATAATAAACTGATGAGCAAGAGATCAGCAGAACCCAACGGAATCTGCAATAAAGCTCTAAAATATTTTCCAATGATTGCTATTACCAATATTGCAAGGATCGGCAATGTCTGCTTCCGACTCGGCTACTTTCCCGAAAGGTAGAAATTCTGCACTGTAGTTACATTTTCAAGCCGAACCAAAACCATCAGTTGTCTCAAAATTACAGATCCGTCAGTCTTTTCTGTGCTATCTGAAAAACAGTTGAAAGAGTGGTTTTAAATATTCCATTAAAAAAAAACAGCAGCATCCTTTCCTCCTGCCGCAACAGTTTGGCAGCCGTCATTGTGCTTTACCGTTTAGATCTGTGACTTCCTGGAGTAATTAACGTAATCACTGATTTCTTCAATCATAAATTCCTTATCAAAGCTATCGCCTTAGACATTGTCAAGACCTTCGACCGGGTGGGGCATAAAAACTGCTCTTAAAGCTTATCCAGTGAAAATTACAAGTATGTAATTTCGTCAATTTGATGTCATCTCATCACTTCCTTCCTAAATGAAATTCCAATTTCGAGTAGGTTTGAAATTCTAAGCTATTCGAAACATCTTTTCAGGTCACGTCAGTGCAGTGTTTTTGAAAATTACTCGTGCATTTTTTACAAAACTTTGAAGTTTGGCATGATTTGAGTCGTAGAATGGAAATACGGAAAAGAATTAGCACGTCATTTCAGAGAAAGTCCGCTTTTGTGTCAAAATACCCATATTTGAGCAACGCTATATATAAATTTAATACATATCCTAAGTCCCGTTTTCGAGACATGAAAAACGCAAGTTGAATTTCGTCAGTCGACCCAGTAGAACGGGAGATATAGAACTGTCCCATTTTTTGCGAAGTGTACATTGGGAAATGCATTTCATTTTAAACTCCATCAATAATTTATTATTCATTTTTTAAAAAATGTGACTTTCTTACAAAAAATCTCATTTCTTAGACTGCCGCGTAACATATGGAAATGTTGAAAACTTACACAAGTTGTTTACTAAAATATTAATATTTCGTTTATCTTTCAATGATTTAAAAAAATCTGGCAACAAGCATTATTTATTTAAACGCCAGCTATTCTTCTGCTGATCTACAGATTTAATGTAAATATTCTTATACGTTCAGTCAGAACATTGACTCTACTTTCTTTTATCTGTAAAAGGGAGTGTAAAAGGGAGTCTAAATGAAATTACAGATTATTTCGAGGATTCATACCGATTCTTCTTCTACTCAAATTCGTGTGTAGGTTCGTCCGGCATCATCGACTGCCTCTTTCCCGATTCATCCTGTTTCCAAAAAGGACTTAAGATTAAAAGTCAAGTTTCCAAAAGGACTCTGAGATAGTGATATTCAGGCTTCAATAAATACATGGTTATGTTTCAAACAAACATGCACGAAAATATCAAGCACAAATTTAGCACATTTGATTTAGGCAAAGCACTCCAGGGCTATCTGCCTAAGGGGAGAGATGCCTTCTGACAGAACTTACAGGACTTCTTACAGAAATTTAGGACAATGACATGTGATTGAAAGCAGAACTTCCTTTCACGCTCGTGCTTCGCTATAAAACTACTTCAGAGCAATTAGTGTATTGATTGAAATAACATACCAATGGATATTTATCGCATTAATAATCCCTGTCAACAATGGCCTTTTTGAAAAGGGGATGAAAGGAGAAAGATCCAAGCAATATGGGTTGCAATTTGACTAATGGGGGATAAGCAGCGGGTGAATCAAGACGATTTTGACCACAGGGCTACACAAAAAAAGCAAGTCGGGCTCAGTTAAGAATAAAATAACTGATTCCTATCTTGTGGCAATAAAATATTAAGTTGGGAACGGTCTGAGTTTGTACTAAGCCGGGATCGTCTTAGCAAGCTCTGGCCGACTATGCGCAATTAGCACCACTTTATGAAGCAGCGTTTCTCAAGCATCCTTATAAAACCTTTTATCCTTATAAAACATTTGAAATAAATTTCATGTCATTGAAAAGCCTGTATATAAATGATTATATATCATAACTAATATTTCTCCTTTTCATGAAATCCATACACAAGAAAAATATTATATGTGCATTTTTAATAGCAGATTTAATAAAAAAAATACTTGCGTATTCTTAAATTAAGTAACGATTAAAAAAAAAGATATCAAATACCTGTTCAAGTGACTTCCTGCCGCGCAACAAATTAATCTCTAGTCCTCTAGTACCTCTAGTCCCATCCTACGCAAATAAATGTATCTGAGATATGTTATATATAATACTCATATAGAAGAAAAGAATGCAAAAAATAACTACTGCAGTAGCTTTAAGATCTACAAACAATGCTGAAACGAGACGAGATAGGTGAAGACAAATTACAGTAATTTAGAAAAAAATATCATACCTATTAAATCAAGAGATATTACGAAAATGAAATCAACGAAAAATGGCTCAAAAATGCATTTACATACAATTATTCTATTCGTCATCTTTTCTTGCAGAAGCCTATTAAATTAATATTAATTACTTTATTTATCATTCTTTTTCCTACGCGATTTATCACAGGATGCTGAAATTTAAGAGAGTTCAACTTTAGAAAAGTTGATAAGGGTGAAAGAAAATTTTTTAAAAAAATATTTCTACCTCACGAGTTTCAAAAAGCTCGATTTAAAAAGGGGAAAACTAGTAATTTTAAAAACATGGCAAATTTGGCTGCTCTGAAGCCCAACCAACGTCTTTCCTTACAATGAGTAACAATTGAGAGGGAGCACATAGATATTTTTATATCTAGAATTCCATTGGTCGCAGTTTGACATCTTCAATATGGACGCATTAATTGCAATCTGCAGAGCGCACAGTGATCACCATTTACAGCAGTTAGAGTTACAATTCCAATCGCTATGCCTCCTGTAGTTTGCAATTAGTATATCTGTCTTGAGGATGAGAAAAAAATTCACAAAGCCATCAAATTTTGCAATATTTTTTCACATTCGAAGTTAAATGTTTCTAGCTATTGTTCTAGCTGTTATATTTCTACATCTGAAATTAAATGTTTCTAGCTGATAGCCGTTGACAAGTTATGAATTAATATAAATTTAAAATTTCTTATTATAAGTAAGGCAAAATTATTGTATGTATAAATAATCAGGGTAAAACCAATGTACATAAATTTATAACCATACGTATGCTTTAAATACAGGGTAATAATTCCTAGCCGTTTACTGTTTCAAGAGCAAAATAAATACATTTTAGTTATTTTGTTCGTGTATCTGCGCATATTATTCAGTAGTCTTAAACTAGTAGAACGCGAATACATTTCCCGCACGTTAATTGCCATTATTATGACAAGAGGTTGAAGAAAATGTTTAAGATTTAAACGATGTGGGGTCTAATTTTACATTATTTTCATTGCCTCCAGATCTTTGTAACGCCCAGAAAATCTACAAATGGATCTAATTAATTTACACTATGACGCAATCTTATTCACAGATCTGAAGAAGCAGCAAATCTAATCAATTTTTGTTCTTACTGCCTCAGGGTACATTAATAACCTCAAGTTACGAATTTTTGCAGTAAGAATAATCGCTTTCTTTGGGAGCTCGTTTATATGTCAAGTTCTTTTTCTGCAGATTTAAAATTAATAAATCAAAGAAAAGAACTAAACTGATAGATCAGTATCTGCAATTTGTGATGAAAGTTGTTTCTAATCATTTTTCTTCAAGGTTACAACATTTATCAAAATCGAAACGCCATAAGGTGCTGCAGCAGAAAATTGTAGTTAAGAAATAAAGAAGTTTAGAACTGATGACGTATAAATATATTTACTTTTTTGTGTGCATCGAAGAAAAATTTAACAAACAAAAGAAAGGGAATAGACGGTAATTATTTATTTTCACGTTTTTGTTCCACTTGGGAAGATTTCCTAATTTGCTTAAGTAAATTAATAAATTCAATATATGAGAATAATTCGAAATAAATATCAGTCTGAAAATTTAAAATTAATGAATTGAATTATTTAAATACTGAAAATTATTTTATTGTCAATACTGAAAATTATTTTATTGTCAATATGTTTGAATTACAAAGTGTAATCAACAGAAATTTCTCGCACATTTTCTTTAAATTTGAGACAGAAAATAAGTACAAATTTTTTAAGCAATTATTATTACTATTTATGTATGTATTGATAACTATTTTATAAATAAAATTTTAAATTTAGTTAAAAAATTATTCTGCGGATAAAAACTTTTCATTTTGTTCAAAAAAAATTCCGGCCTGTCAGCGGCTTTTAGATTGTGCTTTCGGTTGCAGCCGAAAACATCGCGGACGAAAACGTCACGGGGAAAACAACGCACGGCGAAAACGTCGTGATGCAAAACATCGTGGGAGAAAAGAAAGCGAACAGAAAACATCGTAGTAAAAAAATATCGTGGTCGAAAATAAAGCTGCTCAAAAACTTCGCAATTTAAAATCATCGTAGTCGAAAAATAGCGTGATAAAAAATGAAGTACCTACAAATCAATGCATGATAATAACATCGCAATTATCGCATGACAATAACATCGTACACGGTCCGTTTTTCAAATCCCAGACTGACATATTACGTAAGTGACGTTCGCCATAACTAACAAATCGACATCCAAAAACGTGATTGCACGTTATACGTAAAAATGTTAATGAAACTTTAAGAATAAACGTAAACAAAATATATATATATATATATAATTTTCACTAAAACAGTATCAGATTAACAAATATAAAAGAAAATACGTTGATGATTAACCAAGCAATTTTTATAGAGGTAACCTCACGCAGTTATTTATCTTCCTTTTTCTAAGCAACTTTAGACTGTATTTTTCATAAAAAAATCATCACTAAAACTTTATAAAAAAGCTTAATTTATTAATGACCTTTTTTAATAGAATATGTAAATTTAAAATTCTATTAAGTTCTATAGGCTGCATTAATTTTCTACTCATTTTCAATTTTTAAATGATTAAGTTACCTTCTTATGTTTTCAGCAAAAACTTATTAGTCCATTCAAAAATATGAAATACAGTAGTAAAAGTCCCTCTTTCCTTTTTGCTCTCCCAAATCATTATGCGAGCATGCATTTACAACTTTTAAGACCTGAAAATGCATTGTGTGCAATGTTATCGTCATGCGATGATTTGTAGGTACTTTATTTTTTACCACGATATTTTCGACGACGTTGTACTGCGAAGGTTTTGAATCGCTTTATTTTCGACCACGATATTTTTAGCACGATGTTTTTTCTTTGCTTTCTTTTCTCCCACGATGTTTTGCACCACGACGTTTTCGTCTTGCGTTGTTTTCTTCGCGACGTTTTCGTTCGTGATGTATTTGCGGCGATGTTTTCGGCGGACATCTGTGCATTCGGCACACTAGCTATTTCAGTTTGAAATCTTCATCTTTTATTACTTTGAAATACCAGAAAGTAATTTTTATCATAATATAATTAACAACATAAGGTGTAATGATATCATAATTTACTGAAATTTGGCCTTGCATATAAAAAAGCTAATTCTACACCATCCCTATATTTCGTTTAACCTTAAATTTTCAGATTAATTAAGGTACGAAAGAATACGGTAATCATGTCTAAAGTTACTCTGTTTGCCAAGCGATATTTCGTTAGGCAATAAAATAAAGTTCTCTATTTTCTGTCGGTCATTTACGTATTTTCATTAGAGTGAAAATAACGGTTAACGATGCTTTTTAACGCTTTTATCTAACCTGCTTTTTATACATATCTGCCCGTTTGTTTATCGTCAAATATTACATCACAAAATGCTGTTAATTTAATATCCAGAGAAGGGAGAAAGCGAAAACTTTCAAGGTTCAAACTTTCAAGGCTCATAAAAAACTTCTTCGATATATGAAATCCTAGGCAGATCCCCAGATTTTCCTGTGCAAATTGACCAACGTGTTAAAAAATCATAAATGGAGTAGAAACGGTATACGTATGGATGAACATTGCCGGAGTAAAACATTTGCAAAGGAGAGCACTGTAAAGAACCATTGACAACACAAGGAATGAGAGGGAAAAATAGCTTTTATTGGAATTAGAAATTTTTAACGTGCACAACATTTCAAGGCAGAGTCTTCTCTGTAAATCTGCAGTTTCGTGGTCACCGCCATCCTCTGCCCTCCGTCCAATGGATTTCTCGTTCTGAGTTATCTGAACTCTAAGGGTACATTTCAAATCCATTAGATATAAAACGTGAAGTTATACAGATTCTCCTATAATATTACGCTCGTCATTGTTGTCAACAATCTCCCGCAAGCAACGCGTTATCGTCTGCGAAGGTGGACACGTTGAAAACTTGTAATTCCAATAAAAGTTGTGTTTCCCCCTTCGCCTCTCTTTGTGTTGTTATTGGTCCTTTACAATACTCTTCTTTGCAAAGTTTTACGCCGGCAATTTCGTCATATGTGCATCTATGCAAATATTCTTTTTTTGCAAATGTTTCATGCCGGACTTTCGTCATACGTGTATCTTTCCTACGCCATTCACAGTTTTTCAGTGTTGATTAATTTATGCAGGAAAAGAGAGGGTGCTGCGATTTGAAAATTTAGGAATTTTTTTACTATAACCGTAAGCGTGAGAGCTCTGTTATTTTAAATCATCACAATCTCGAATGCATAACTTCAAATAATAATCTTAAATTTCATTTCGAATGGTTGAGCGAATAGGCCGTTAGGGGGTCACATATCCGGAATGTTTTTATGGCCAATCTGTACATAAACTCAATGAACAATATGCTTTTTAACAAGCATGTTATTGTTGTTTGTTAGATAATAAATCAGTGATTCTTCGTTTAGACCTAACAAAGTGTATATGGTACTTATGGAAAATCCCATCAACCACAAGAGACGGAGCCAATCGCACCAAATCCTCGAACCACTTTCCATTTCGAATTGACACTCACTTCGCACAAGACTTAACGTTGCAAAGCCATTGCTTCTCAGCTTTTAAATAAAGCTCCATATAGTGGCCATCAATACATTTTTTAGGCCGGTAAAATTCTATAACTTTGGAAATACATACGTAATGAAACGAAAACTTCTCTTCACGAAAACTTCTCTTCAGAATCCATTTTGAATCAGTTCTATAAATTTTTTGAGGAAAAGAGTCTTTTATTCTGTCCTTACGTACAGATGCCATGCAAAAACATCGTTAAATTCCATTCGATAGCAGTCAAAATGGATATTTCCTTTGAAATATGATGCCCAAAATTTTTCGCGATTGCAATACTTCTTTTTCCTTCGTACAAGGAAGTAAAAAGAAAAGAAAAATGTATGGCATCACCTAACATTCTATCTGGAATTCTGAAAGTATGTTGCTCTTAAGAACTGTGGTTTTACTGTTGAATTTTATGTAATGTAAATGCGAAGTAAAGAATATTTAATAAAAAGTTGGTTTGGTTTATTTTAATTACGGCAAAGCACTCGAGGGCTATCTGCCTAAGTGGAAAGAATGCTTTCGTGGAGGTCTTTCTAAGAGAACATAGCTCGTATACACTTTACACATGGTGAAAACCACGAAAACGCCCATGCACCTAGCAGGCTCTCTGGGATTCGAACCCCAGATCGAACTACTAGTGTTCAGCGACTTCACCGCTCTAACAATTATATTTATTATTAAAGAACAACACAAATTAATATTAGCCACAATCAAAATTGCAGTAGGTGTGAGCCGAAGGGCAGATTAGTAAATAGCGAGCTCGGGGAGAGCATAAAAGTCCTTCGAGCATAATCCCTCTCGTGCGACGTTAAATTCTGAGTTCTTTTAATTTTTTTACTACTATTTTAATGGAAAGGAATGTTGAATTGGTGCATAATTAATTGTTTTTACGAAATTTCTAGAACTTTATAAATTTTGCATCAACGCGCTATTACTGTATATCGAAATTTATAATTTTTCGGTATTCTAGAAACAAAGTAGTAACTCGATATAGTTGTATAGTGTTGCGTGATAGAGGTTCGTAATTTATCTCATGTAAATAATTACTGAGCATGAAAAAATTGGTAATTAATTGCAATTAATAACAGTACTCTGTAAAAATTACAGGTGTAAATAACTCAGAAATTAGGTATAAGACGATTCCTCGTTAACCCAAGAAAAATATTGCAATTTGCCAACACTACTTACAGAAAAAAACTCTAAAACGCAGTTCAGCTCACTCTTTGAACCGTAGTCTCTCTGAAGTAACTCAGACTTAAAAATGGTCTTTGTGGCCGTTTATACAGGTTTGCCTAACCGTCTGGAAGCTTAAGGAAAGTCACTGCTATAGCTTCAAAAAGGCGTTTTCCCAAAACTTCCAAAAGTCGCCAATTTAGCGAAAAATCTCCGAATATTGCCGAGCTGAAAACAATAATTTTTACAGAAGCCCGTCAGAGCAATTAATGCTACAGATACATTATCTATTATTACCTGTACGCAGATTATCTGTATATGGAATACAGATTATCTACACATGAAAGAAGAAGGCTTCAGGTCAAAATCAAATGAAGGTTGAACAGGACTGGATTATTTAATTTAAGCTACAGAATTATTTACCTAATCAATTCAGGAATAAGAATTGGAAACAGTGCCATAAATATCTAAAAAAATCTTTTCAAAATAAAATGTTTTTATATTGTGAAAAAATATCAAATTTGTGAAATATATTAAAAATAATAAAAGTCAGTTTTACAACAAAGGTACATAGCTGCAGGTATCACTAATCATTATTAGCACCAGAAATGTTATTCGTCTTGATCTTCAATTTATGTCCTTATCAGTTCCAAATAAAAGGATGTCGCCACCAAATGTCATCGCCATGTACTATTTATAAAGAAATGATGTAGTGAATATATTAAAAAAAAAACGTACAGCTAACCCTAACACTTTATAGGGAATTCTAAAAATAGGTGTTTTTAAATATTTATAATTTTGCTATTGATTTTTTTTGCGGCGTATATGAAAAAAAAGCGACGTTGAATAATAAAGTTAAAAAAAAAAAAGTGTATTCACGAGAATGAGTTGAAGAGCAGATTAGTAAACTACGAACTCAACGAGAGGATAAAAAGACTTGACCAACCCTCTAGTATGACTTTAAAATTTGAATTATTTTAGTCTTTTTTTTGGGGGGAAGGGAGGGAACTGACTGTAAATAGATTTTCAATTTATTTAGGTAGCTACTTGAATTTTAGTTTTGGTACTCGTCTCCTGTGTAGCTTCCCATTGTCTCCGATTGGCTGACTAAATTAATTTGATCATATGATTACAATAGCCAGTAGGATCTGCCCTCTTTTTCTATACAGTTTATGTAGAGCGTGAAATAAAAATGCGTTGCCTGACTTATGTTATGAAATTATAAGAAACAGCACGACGCTTTTATTGCACGCTCAATATTTAACCCGAAAATGTTGCAATATTTGGATAACAATGAAGAAATAATTATTTCTACTACTAGCCTGTAACTAATGCAGGTCTAAGATACGTTGTGTTAAAACCCGCTGACCATAAAAAAATCTTTAGCATCTTTTAGTGAAATTCACAATATAAAAGCGTATAATTTTCAAAAGGTTTTAAGGAGCTCGGTACAAATTATCGCGTGGGCAGTGAGAGTTGGCTGCCATAGAATATTGGAAGTTGGTAGAGAGCCCGCCAAAGTTATTCTAATAGTTCTTGTTGAATGTTCAGCCGCTCATCAGCCTGCAGCTCTTAAACAGAACATTCGTCAGTCTGCATCCAATAGTTACCCCTGCAGAAATATGCGACTCGCTTCTTTTTTGCATTTCATAAAACGGTTATCGTCGATTTCTATTATGTTGTTAGGCCCTCCGATTCTACTGGAAACTATTTAGAACGCCATGAGTATAAACTTCCCTCAGGTCACTGTTCCAGTCTATTGCTGATTTGTCGGCCATATTCCGCTGACCTTTCCCCATTCAACACGTGTTAATTCTCTCGACCAGCTGTAAATGAAGCGGAATTTGTGTCTTATCGATAATCACTTGAATTTGCATCAAACGAAAGCGCGGATGCTTTGAGTATGTTGTGACGTCTCATTTATCTGTAATGCTAAATAGAGCTGCTTGGTGGTACTACTTTCAAGGTCAGTGGGATAGTACGTAAGTACCCAAATATTTGTTTGCTTATTTATTGCCAATCTGTTAATCAAAATGTTCTATAAGAGATGAATTCTGTTGATTGTCAAGAATCCTATCATGTGTATTCTCCTGTCGTGTTTAGAATCGCAGCGGCGTATAAGCGAACTGTACATTGCTACAATAACCGCTTGAACCTGGGAATAATAGTCTATATGAGCATCACCATTAACTACAATAAGTCCACAGTGATGATATCACAAAGCGTGAATTATATTTGTTTATTGTCTTAGTGCTTTGTTTTTTTTTATTTATTTGTTTGTCTTTTTTGGGAGGATTTAATGGTGATGTTTACCTGGTCTTCCACTGGCCAAATTCAGGCGATTGTCCTAGCAATATATAGTTCGCTTGCATGCATATTAATGAGGGAACACTTATTTTTCTACGTTTCCTCTGAAAAGCGTAATAATCTTTACAGGTTTATTCCAGTACTAGAATTATTTTTGATTTGATGTATGCCTTGATAATATCACGCATTCGCCTGAGACCATTTTAAATTTACTTGAATTGATACCTGTGGCCAGGGAAAAAAAATACCCGTATTAGCTTCATTCGCTAAAAACTGCCTGACATCATTTAAGGATTTTTATTTCTATTTTTGTCTTGCACGGTAAAGAAATGTCACTCATTCATCTGTATAGTTCCTGTTGATTTTTCTTGCACTGACAAGTAATATTTTCAGTTTATCTTCTTTAATATCCCGTCTATTAGAAGATCTTTAAGGAATAATTGTAGTCTTCAGTCATCAATCTTGTGGATTACAATCCAGTTATTACCCTTCTTTCCCAATATGTACAGGAACCATGCCAACTGAAAATAGTTTAATATCTATAATACTTAGTTAAGCCATCCAAACTCATCAAGCATGCATTCATTCCAGCCAAGTAAAATGATGCCTTAAACATCCTTCGCCGTTGAAGAAGAAATATGATTTCAAGACGCCAGCACGTTCGTTGAAAAAGCAGCGGAGGAAAAATCTTCTAAACAAATGACAGATGAGGTGTAATTTGGCAGTCCCTCTTTTCATTAACCGCTTGACATTGATAAATTACTGTTGATTCTTTCTTATGGAGTTGGAAGGTTGTTTTTTTTATAGCGTGTGGTATGTTGGTTCTTCGCTTATGTTTTGGCGACGTCAGAATTTTTTTTTATTTGGATATTTTTGCATTTTTGGATTTTATTTGTTATCTTTTTCCACTCTTGCATTATGCTGCGGGCAATCTTAACATGCGTTAGTATATTCAACTCAGGCATTTTTCAGCGTATGCCCAGGTATGAGGTATGAGTTGCGCGCATTCTGATGGCAGCTCATACACCAAATTCTTCTTGACTACATTTTCACCCACGCAGTGAACACCGCTTAATGCGATCACGTTTGCACACGGCTCATTTGATAATATGAACCGAAAAATAGCATAAACGATGATAAATAATGTCATTCAAAATAGCAATGGAATTTAACTAATTTAATATAAAACAACAAGAAACGTGTGAATAGCATTGAATTTGAAAACTCAAATCTGAAACCGTCTAAACTGCTTGGTTATTTCAAGTATAATTTGACAATTTTTATGGTGTATTTTAAACTTATCGTGCGACTTTTTCTTGTATTTGGCGGCTTTACTTCAGTTTAAAAAAATTATTCTATAATATTTTGACTATATTAACCCAATTGCCGACCATCCTAAGCGATATATTTTCCATGTTTTAATATATATAAAAAGACAGGATTTCGACAAAAAGAAAACAATATTTGTATGCTAACATTCACCGCTATCACATTAAGCGGCGTCTACTGTACCATACATTTTAACAGAACGCATTTTGCTAAATAGTACTAGTGTATGTCATGATGTTAAATGGAACCCAAATCTAGCAATCTGAATTCACAATCCGGAAAATTTAAATTTAGGTCCGTATGTATAGTTTCCTGGAAAAACTATATACAATTCTAGGGAAACAGCCTATAGATCAATTTCTTCAATGTCTTCAGCGATATTCAGTGCTATTCCGGAGGAAATATTACATTGCTCAAAGGAATGAAATCGAAAAATTATGAAGAAAGAGGTAAGAATTGAAATCATTATGACAAAATTAAAGAACAAAATTCCAATTTTTTAGCAACTCAGGAATTTGAATTTTATTTCACGAATAGAAAATCACATTGCCAAAAAACAAAATAAATAAATAAATAAAAAGGGGGAAACACAGTTATTAGCTGTTTTCCAAGTTCATTTGATGCATGAAATGTTCAACTGAACGAATAATCATTCTATAGAATTATTGATAACACCAAATTTAAACAGAGTACTATATTGTTGAGCGCATACGGTTTCGTAATAGATTGAATGCACACAGGTCCGATTATAGGTTAATAAAAAAATATTTTATCAAAATAAACTCTTGAAAGGTCTGGAATTTTCCGCAGAAATACTCTACAGGAGTTCAAAGAATTCAAAATATAACAGAATACAATAATAGTTTAGCATCAAACTACTAAGAATGCTAAACACAACGCAGTGTAAAGCGGATCTAAAGAAAAAGCTAACTCGGAAATCTCAATTCACGCAGAACTAACAACAACGATAAGCAACTGACAGCAGATCCTCTCTTTTCGGCCTTAAATAGTTTTCAAACAGCCGAGATATTTCTAGTACTTTCTGCTTCTCGAAATTACTGGAAAGCAATACAAAGTTGGAATTACGGTTATAGATAACATAGTGGTCAATTACATTTATTCAATTCAATACGTATTACGATGATACAAGGACCGGCGCCAAATGTCGCCAAATAGTCGCCAGATTAGGCGACTTTGGGAATTCATCGCCAAATTTGGCGACAAAATAAGTCATAAAAACCGTTGTCAGCTTGGCGATATTTTGCCACATTACCGAGATACTCAATGCTAAATGCACTTGCCCCTGTATTCTTACTTTTCCAACATAGCTCCTCTTTAGATTTTTCATGTTATTTCTTTTGTCCTTTCTAAAATTACCTATGTACAAAATTCATAGCAATATGATAGTTTTCTTTATGAAAATGAAAAAGAAGAAAACATAAAATGTTTATATGTTTGGCACACTGAGTTATTTGATGAGAATAATACGAATCTATCTTCCACTTAGCAAAGATGTAATTAAAAATAACTCTAATTCAACTTGAGAATTTTTGCGAAAAACAACAAAAATAAATTGCATATATTTTTACTAACGCATAGCTTTTTTTTAAACTAAAACCAAGAGATAAAAAATATATAACATCTGATAAAATATATACAATTAACTGTAAAATAGATGATGATCAATTATTTAGAATTTATCAGAAATAACACTCGTGATTCTCTACACTTCCTTTTAGGATCTTTAACACTTAATATCCAGTACTATAATACGCATTAATGCATTCGATTTTCGCTCAAATTTTGAGGATTAAAATTATTTAAATGTAAAATGTTACTTAAACATTATAACAAAAATTAGAAAACAGCAAGAAAATCTAATATTCGGAGATGCATTTTACGAGTATAATTAGGAAGTAACTTGATATTCATGAAATATCCAAAAATCCTCTAAAACTACCAAAAATAATCAATTAAATTTGTAAAGCTTTAGTATTACTATTTTATGATTATAAGTTATGGTTCTGTCTGTTAAAAGGTTACAGAAAGTTGTGAGTCTGTCAGTTTGCGGTAGCTAAAAATAAACACGAAATTCATGAGCTGGAAAAAAAAATATTGCACTTTCTAGGTTCTTTCTAGGTTTGGTTGAGAATTCTACATCCATCCCGTATTTATTTCTATCATAAAATCCATGGTTAATTAGGCATATGTTATTGCTTTATCAGAAAGATGACATTATAGGATATTAAGAATTATAATAAGCAACGAAAGATTAATCCCAAATGCTATTCTCGTAAAACTTTTTGCCAGCAAACATCGATCCTAATTTTTAGATATTAAACCCAGCTGTACTTAACTTAGTGCGTAAAAAAAAAGCTTTCGCGACCATTAAAGAAATGGAAGGATGTAACAAATAATGAAGGAAAACCTTTTCCAACTTTGATATCTTTATTTAGAATATTATCTCTTCAGTCAAGGTTATGAACACGAATTATGTGTTTGATTTACGATTTAAAAATCACCAGAGAATGCATATTCGCTGCAAAATTTTAACAATGCATGACGATAATAATTTTTTTGAAAATCATAAAATCATATTCCGAGCCGTAATGTTTTCACAGAAAACGCAACAGCGAATACCAAATCTTTCACAGTCGTTAAACTTAAGCAATAAAAAGGACCTCTTGTATCACTTTATTTATTTTAAACACTCGTAAAATGTGATGACTAATAGATGCTCTAAAAATAAGCACACTTTTTCGGCAGCAACAGGTATGGTCGTAAACCTGAAACAACGTACTTTGACCTTATTTCTTCCAAAAGTTCTGAAATGATAAATAAAATAAAATAAAGCGAGCCGCGCAATGAGCAAGGATTTGACATTAAATCAACGCATTAAAAAACACTAACAGCCAAAGCTGCGCGTATTTACGCTTAAATTATCGCAATCCAAATTCAAAAAAGGAAAACACCGCCTCATCACGCGATCCGTTTATTTATATTCTTTTTCATCCCGGAAGATTAAGCATTAGAGAAGTGGCAACAGTCACGAATTCGCGCATGCGTGAAGCGCCGGCTGCTTGATGTTCGGAAATTCATTATAATATGTTGCAATTCAACTTCCTCTGTCCAGTTCAGAGAAGAGTTTTAACAATGGTTAATCATAATTTATCACCAGAATTTTATGAAGTTATTAGTGAAGCCTTTTAAGCTGTGTTTTCGTTCTTTTTTTAAGAGAGAATAAATTCAGGGAAATAATGCGTTTCTGTTGATACGGTGGTATTTATCTGCCGCCTTTTTCTTGATTTATTATCACTATTTTATCTCTTTTATTGACTTGATCGCGTTGAGCGGCGTCTTTAAAGCGAAAGAGTTATGTTTATTATTATTATTGTTAACATTTATAACTAAAAGAAATGAAAAATAAATAAAAATGCAATACAGGTATACTTTATGTAATCTAATTATTTATTTGTTTAGTCAATCGTGGAAAACGTCTGGAGGGCTATATGCCTGAAAAAAGAAATATTTTCATGGAAGATTTTCTAAGCGAAACTGAATTGTATTCATAAAACACATAAAAAAAAACAAGCTTACGGTGTTTGTCTGTAAACATCAAATTTTGCCGGTGATCTGTCAAAAAAATTTAATAAAATTAAGGTTAGTTAAATTTGTTATAATTAATAAATTTGAGTTAAATTGTTGAACTGAATTAACTTTGGCGTAATTCAATGGTTAAGATATTTGTAAACCTAATTTAATGTCTATGGTATACACATTATAAGAAAAATATCGTGTAATATCCTATTTGATACAAATGATAATTTATTAATGAATGAATTCTGTTTAATTTGCAGAGAAATTATTGAGTGATATTTTATGAAAGCTTATTGCTGACTCTCTTCATTTTTAATTAACAGGGAAAAATATAATTATCATTAAAATTTTACTTTATAAAATTCATTAATAAAATTTTCAATAAGATATTTTTGACATACAGACTTATTTCATAATACCAAAAAAGGACACTTTGATACTATATATCAGATCTGATGAAGTTCATAACACAAGGGGTCCCAGCGGGTCCATATTGACCCCCTGGGGGTCGATGAATCTTTCAAGAGGGTCAATGATGATCAAGAAATCGATTGGGGTCGATATATGAATATACACAGACAACTGATTCGCATAATGAAGGTCCCATTGAGCACAAAAAATCATTAGTATTGTGAAAAGGATAATTAATTGTTTATTGATATAAAGCTATATCATATAGTAAAGACGAAATCATAAGATACTATTCTAGAAAAATACACATAAATTATTTAATATGTTTTTAAATCAATATTTTTTAATATATAAATTTTTATGTGAAAAGTGCGATATAAAAAAATGAAACGCAGAAATACAAGAAAGCACAACTCCCCCCTACATTAATTAAATAGAACTTTTGTGGAATTAGAATCTGTAATTTCCTGAAAATGTTTTTGTGAATCCTTGTTTAAATTGTAAAATTAAAAATAATAATAATGAAAAATTAATGAAACATAAATCTAATAAGTCTTCTTTTTTTCCGAAACGTTTATTTATATTCTTAGTCTAATTGTTATCTTCAGATTATTTATGTGCAATCTATGCATTATGAATCAGAGCTTAAATTGCGCTGGAGGTCACCGGAGCTCTACTCCGGTACTTCTGAGTTTCTGAGGTAAATTGTGATTCTAACCGGAGCGCACCGGAGCCTTAAGTGAAAGGGCTCCGGCACTTATTTTATGTAAATGGAACAGAATTTCAGCGACAATTTTTTATTTTAGAAATAAATACTCGTTAAAAGTTGATTATAAGACGCGAATGCATGCCTTTCTCTGTGGAAAAAAATGGACGGAGGTGTTAACACTTTTATGGAAAGAAAATCCTCCGTCCGAATGTCAAAGGCTTATTCGCCAAGTAATGCAATGAATTTAGAGCCGGTAAAATGTTTTGTTCCCGAAACTACGAAAATTTACTAGCACTTCTAGCACTAGTGACTAGTGACCTCTCACTGCAAGCTTCTGTAGACTTGAACTATGCAACCAAACACGAGGGAAAAAAATTTCATTTGTGCAGAACTAACGTTTGTTTTCATGTTGTTACCGGATAGGATTCGAGGGAAATTTTTATGCCCGGTTGCATTCTGCTTGACAGCTAGAATTATACTGGCAGGGCATCGCAGTTAGAAAGCTTAAGACTCTTCTCTCATGTTCGAAGCTGCATTTCTCCATTAAAATTTCTTTCTATACTGTCATATTGTTTCTATCATCCTCACTGTTCTTATTAGTGCCGCTTTAATGTTTTTTTTCCCATTGGTATGCTGGGAAAAGAATAGTTTTTGTTTTTCTCAACCCTTGAAATAATACGCTATATCATGTATTCAGGGCTTGAATTCAGCCGGAGGACACCTAAACTATTGCTTAGTTTTCTGAATGAAATTTAAGTCCAGCCAGAGCTCCAAATAAGATCAGGCCCGATATTTTATTTCTTTTGTTTAAGTGTTTATCACAAATTAACAATTTATTAAATTTTATTTGCATTTTCATATTGTATTCAATTTTAATTTTAATTAATTTATTTGATTTTATTAATTATTACTCATTTTAATTTTTCCCTTCTTTCTGACAGCCTTCCATAGGGCTCCGGCACTTCTGATTTTAGAAATTAAGCCCTGATTACGATTATGATGTATGTTGTATATTTCTAAGGAAAAATATAAGGGTGTCGATGAAAAAAATCATTCTTTTAAAAGGGGTCGATGGAAGAAAAAGTTTGGAAACTCTGCTTTATTAGACAATTCTTTAGATCTGCTCTCATGCAAAACAATTAAAATCTCTCAGGCGATTGAAAGAAAAATTGCCTAAGGGAAGGCGAGAACGGTAGGCATGTAAAAATTAGTTGCGAAGGTGAATGAGAACAATGGGAGCGGGGGCACAAAATTTTTATATGCACGTTGAATGTAATATCAAGATTTAAGTCCAAATGTAATATCAAGATTTAGTAGTAAATAAAAAATTACTTCTTAGGTCGAACTGGTTATAAATATAAAAGCGTGGCAACAACGTTACTTACTCAGAAACTAAACTTTCGTAACATCATTTTTGACAAGTATTATTCTCAGTTTATGAGCGACGACACTGATGACCACAAAAGTGCTGTCCAACATAGTTTCAGGCCCTTTGCTATTGGGCTCAAGCCTGGAGAACTGAAGCTCAAGCCATTTTGCCTTTCAGATATCTTCATATTAAAGGAAATCATCGATAAGGACAGCCTGTTAAGGAGAAACGTTACTGTGCATTAACAGAAAATTAAAGACAACAGCGTTATTTGATAGACGGCACTATTTCCTCCAATATTATGTATTATAGTATTGTAAAGTTCTCGATAGTCGCCCAGACGATATAGTGGAGCCTACTGCGGTACAGAAGGGTCCGAGTTCGAAACGCGGAGAAGGCATGGATGTTTCTAAATGTATAGTGCCTTTGCGGCATGGGGGCAGTCTAAATATATGGCGAGTCGAAAGTCCTCTCGTGTGAATTGCTGTAGGGAAGAGGAGTGGGAGACTCTCGGACCACCTTCTGGAGTGCCCTCCCTCAAAATCGGGCTAGAAATAGAAATCCAACCTCCTTGAGACTCTGGCAATCATTTTCTTCATGAAATTCACGGGCAAGATAACTACAACTACATTAGTTCTCAATATCCCGATGAAGGAGAACTCATGTTGATTTCTCGAATGTCCTATCATTTTAACATTCGGAACAATACTATCTGAAGCAGTTCAAATAAATTCACTGGTGAAAAGAGGTTAGATATATCAGTGGTCTCTTGGTATAGTACAGGTCTGCTATACATATATTTAGTCCAGATACGTTTTCAGCAGTGGATGCAGAAGACTATGAAGAGAGATTTCTAGAAGCATATACCGTGCCCACAAAACAGTCCTTACTCGGTCTTTATTTTCGCAGTCGTCGATAGTAAGACATATACTTCCATACTTCTTACAAAAAA
>KK113061.1:519165-529260 GCA_000611955.2 Stegodyphus mimosarum | reverse complement strand
ATATATATATAAGGACTGAAGAAATGCTTTAAATGTTAAGCTTCGTAATTCTTACTAAAAGGATTTCTTTAAATTAAAAATGCCAAATCTGAAGCTTTGCGTCATTTAAAACATTTTTGTAACTTTATGTATATGTCTAACACTAAGGGTTGTGAAAATAAAGGCCACATGTGAACCCGGTGTATATGTAGAGCAGCCTTCTCAACAAAGATAAATAGCAGTCATCTTGCCCCTTTATAAACACGGAAAGACTACATCAAAACCTTCTTGATACGTTCAAGAGTGTTACTGGCCTGCTGCTATATTTATCGCAGGAACCTTGGGATGGATATTAAAATTCCTTAATATTTGTAGCTGAACTTAGCAGATTCAAAATGTCTCACATCTTCCCAGGTTATAAGATATAGAATATCACTCCATGCATTCGACACTCGTCTCATATATTGGTAACAAAGTCGGTAATAAGGCTTTCTGTCAGGTTAGCTCATTTCCACATTTATTTTTACACTCTATAACAAAAAAAAAAAAAATCGACGCACCAAGAAGGAATAATCCGATTGCTTTGAAATTTCGTATTCATAAATGTTTTGATCAAATATGCAAATTAAAAGTTGGTGTCCAATGAATGAATAGTGCGATCTCCAGCGCATCGGAACTGCGCATCCAGCAGATGTATGCAAGGAGCTGTTCTTGAAATGTTGTTAAAAATTTCTGTTACATTGCGACTTAGGATACCTTTCAACGACTGAAAAATGCCTCGCTGCAGTATTCGAGCTCATTACAAGCAACTGTCAGATTTTGAAAGAGGTCGTATCATTGGATTGAAAGTGGCAGGTGGGGCAAATCAGAGAATCCCTCGTCATATGAGTCGAAGCGACGCGGCGATTAGAAGATGCTATGGGTGAACAATGGCAGATTTCAGCGTCATGATGGTAACAGTCGACCTAGGGCCACAACAGATCGGGAGGACAGAGTGATTGTCAGATCAGCTGTAACAGCGCCTGATTCATCGCTATCGCGCATCAGACGTGCCATCCGCTCCCGAGTGTCCATCATAATCATTCACAGACGGCTGATACAGCAAAATCTAAGCTCGTACCGATCGTTATGCCACCTGTCACTCAGGCCTGCACACTGTCGAGCCAGATTACAGTGTTACTTGGCTCGATCAAGTTGGAATGATGCTGACTGGGGACGTAGAGTCTTTAACGACGAATCCCGCTTCCAACTGTGTCGTGGCGATCATCGAAGACGTGTCTGGAGACGCCCAGAGCAGGAGTTATGGTCTGAGGTGTCATTTCCCTTGATAGCCGGACCCCTTTGGTCGTCATTAGAGGCACACTTACAGCACAGTGGTACGTCGACGACATTCTGAGACCTGTTTTGCTACCGTTCCTTTTGCAGTACCCTGGCCTTATTTTTCAGCAAGATAATGGCAGACAACATACGGCACGTGTTGCCATAAATTGTCTTACAGCTTGCCAAACGCTTCCTTGGCCAGCCAGATCTCTCTCCCATCGAGCATGTCTGGGATATGATCGGAAGGCGAGTGCATTTACCAGGGCATGATGATGACCTAGCCCGACAATTGAAGCAAATTCGGCAAGAAATACCGCAGGAGACCATCCGGGAGCTTTATCAATCTATGCCACGCCGTGTGGCAGCTTGCATCCAGGCTAGAGGTGGATGAACACCTTATTGAGCTCGCTACTTTGTAGCTATGTAATTCTGAATGAATCATTCAATTGTTCTGAAATTTTAATGATTTTCAATCCTGTACATAATCTTCTTATCCACCAGTTTTTGTCCCCATCGCACAACTCCTTGGAGCGTCGATTTTTTTGTTATAGAGTGTATTACAAGCTTTAGTGCAAATTATCTTTAGTTAAACAGTTCTATTGTTTTCAAACTATGTTTCAAATAGTGCTGCGCTTTAGTCATTTATTTTTATACAATAGCAAAACATATACTTTGCGCTTGAAATCTGGATAACTATACCTTTCCTTCATTCTGCATTCCAGGAGCACTTCCCATATAAATGAATAAAAAATATTCACTATTTGTGCTGGTGATATAAGATTATCTTTCTCGAAATAATAAATCATTTTATAAACTATTGGAATAATTTAAGTGCGTATAGCATTAACAGGAATATTTTAAAGGAACGTAAACCTCTTTTGACATTAGTGTTTCCACGTCTCCTAAACCAAGCTCGTTTCCACGTCTCCTAAACTAAGCAAAAACAAATAAATAAGTAAATAAAAAAATATAATATAAATCGTGGGAGAACATAGAGCTATTCCAGTTACTGAGGGGTTTTTTTTTCCTAATATTTTTGTTTTATCTGTGTTCGGGACTTTAGGGTACCATTAGTATAATTCTATTTTAATGTCTATACCATTAGTATAATTTTATGTTAATGTCTACATCAGTAGTAAACTTTATGTTAATAAAAGTCATATATTATGAAACACCGCAGCAAAATTTCTTTGGAACGCTGTACTTATATACAACCACTTGCATTAAAAAAACTTAATAATAATGACAAACTTCGACACTGAATTATGGCTTGCAATTATCTACTAAATTTTACTTAAATGGCAGTGTACCTTTTACTATGATGCTTTTTCATTTATATAATTTTATATTCAAAAGAAAAATACTGAAACAAATTAAAATTTAAATATTTTTAGTTTATGTCATATTTAAACTATCACTGGAAAAGATGAGACGATTGGCTTGTTTCAGGTAACTACAGAATCATTAAATTAAATGCATTAAATATATATAAAGCTTTATTTTTAAGCTTTCTTGTTTTCACCACGCTCTAGCCAATGTGCTTAATGTATGCCACGGCAATATGGTTGGAAGTTCGCCGTTCTACATAAAACTCAAAGGCAATCAGTACTAGAGCACCAAGCCTACAGCAAGATGTAATTAATCCCACAGAATATCTTTACCAACTCAGATTATTGAGACCAAAGTCAGTATGTACAGCATCCCTCCAGCTGTTAGATTTGGAGAAATCTATTCTATAAACGCAACAGAGTCGTATCTATCTACAAAGATGGCTCCAAAATTGTAGAAGCATAGCCTGCTCATTCCTTGTTACTCAATATTTCGAATAAGACGGAATATAAGCTATCAGAATATGAAACAGAATAAGCTAACAGACAAGACAGAATTGGAGTGTTAAATTACGGCCTATTAACTCTATATTTTAGTCAGAGTTGATGACGATTAGGAGAGCGGCTGAATAGGCACTAACGCATCGAACATAAACCAAAACCAACTCAAATAGTTTATCTAGTATTTTGACAATAATAGGTACTAAATGTAAAAACAAAATTGTCCATGACGTCCGCCATCTCATTGCACGCAGTAGTGGAAATATTAAGCTAAGATGGGTCAAAGTCTACATCGGAATAAAAGGAAATGAGGATGAACTAGCGAAAGACGTAACAGCAGATACTAATACGCATCATATCTATATTCCAAATCCAGTTTGTCACCTCTAGAACAAGACCAGTGTCCCGATCATATCAGAATGGCAAGGGAATTGGAGTAACACGGATGTAGGTCGAGTGACCTATAAATATTTTCCGAAGTTCTCCGCCAAAATCAAGACTAACTACAACTATGCTAGACACTATACACAGGCATATCTACATAGCATGTCATACCCTTGCATATCTAACAGATATGCAAAAGAGAAATGGACATATGGTACTGTGAAATTACGAGCGACTTCAGCTACTACCTACATGACTGTCACACGACGGCAAGACTACATCTATCAAAACCATCGACAAGTAATGAACGAAAATAGTGCGATTGTTTCCAGACTATTACAGAATTCTAAAATAAAGCGGTACAGATAATTAAATATATGTATTAATACTAGAGCTGTAAATAATATGTATCAATAATAAATCTGATGAGTTGTTACATCTTTCAAGACATTACCAAGACCGTAAACATTAATGACTGTAAAGACTGCAAACGCCGATTATGTAATACTGTAATCCATTTTAATAACTATAACACCTAATAAACCAATTCCGAGTTCTGTTCAAAAATCATATGTAAAGACACAGCTTCTAATTTTGTCTTTCAGAACTACAACTTTTAAAACGTCATTATAAATATCTATAAAATTATTTTTCAGGATTTGTTATATTCCAGTGTTTATAGGTTTCAGTTCCAAGTAATGCAGGCAGAACTGCATCTGCACTATTATTGTAATTCTACTAATGGATAGAAATAAATGCTTGATTGTCCTACCTGCCGATCTGGTCTTTGAGCTGCGCTTAGCTAGTTAGTAAATGATTTCCCACGAGCTTGAAGCAAAATAGCATGCGAGTCGTTCAGTCTGCAGGGAAAAAAAAAATAAAACAAGTAATAGAAAAACAATTTAGTCAATTCAAAAGTCAATTCCTACTTATGAGAATTTTCGCTACATAATGGGACATTACATCCACTTCATCCAACTCTATAAAACTACAATTCTTTAATTCCATACACTTTAAAAATCTTTAGAACTCTGTCTTACTGTTGCCATTTATTTTTGTTAAATATTACAATCCCATTTATCACAATGGGATTGTAATATTTAACAAAATGCTATTATTTATAAAAAATTAATTTTTACCGCACGTGAGAATTCCCAATAAACGGTCATTATTTGTAAGTCTTAATATGTGAAATTTTAAATTTTAATTACCTCTAAGATGTGAAGAAACTGTATTAACATCAAGTGTCATCCACAACAAGTTTAAAAAAATGTATTTGAACTTGAGTGGCTGAATAAAAAGTATTTTATTAACGACTGAAAATTTGAACAAGATATAGGGAGAGTGCGAGCTAATAGTAGGAATTTAAAAAAAGCTTTCTAGTCTTCGTACTTTGAATCATAGCAGTATGTTATGCTAGGAATAATTTTTGAGTTTTGTAGGGATTGTTTTCAAATTCAGTTGCATTTTCTTCGAATTATTTTGTTGCTACTGATACGGAGTGATCTTGATCGAAGTAGATGTTTAAATATGCTATTTTTTGCTCATGTTGCTTAATTCTATCATGTGTTATGACATAAATGTTGTTTCAATGCAGTGCTAAGAATGAAATTTTCCTCGTATTATGCTTTTTTATTTCAAAAAGTGAAAAACATGCTAGCCAGAGCGTCTCTTAAAATTTGTGTATTGTATTGAAAAGTGCTGTTTCTGAAGACGCAGTTCGAAGATGTTTTGAAAAGTTGCAGCGTGGGAATTTCAACTTAGAAGATGATGCGCGCTCTGGAAGACCATCCACTGTAAACAAGATTTTATTAAAAGAAGCTATTGTTGTAAATCCAAATTAAACAGTTCAGAAACTATCAGACAGAATAAGTATTCAAAAAATTACGCTGCATAATTATTTGAAGACGACTGGGTATGTAAGCTGCTAAGACCATAGGTACTCCATACTTAAACAGACCAGAATATGCCTGCTTGAGTTATGGCATGTGATTTTTTTCCTAAATAATAATAATAATGAATGAGATAAGAAGTGGATACCATAGAGGCTAAGCCAAAAAAAAAAAGCTATTAATAACATCGAGAGGGAATTACATCCTAAAATAGTAATGGTTTGTGTACTGTGACACTACAGAGGAACTATATACCATGAATTGTTGCTACTAAACCAGACAATATATTCGGAAAAATACTGCTTTCAAATGGCATTTTTAAAATCAGAAATCGCAACACCCAAACCTGACTGACTTTCGATGAATATCCGCCGAAAACATCGTGGACGGAAACGCTGTGCAGAAAACAACGCAAGGTGAAAACATCGCTTTGCGTTGTTTGTTGTATCGTGACAGAGCAGAAAGTAAGAAGAAAATATCGCAGCTCTAAAGCTATTTTCTTCCATCATGAAAATCCTCGGGTCCACATTTCAGTGAACGCCAGACAAAAACCTACGAAGTATAGCTTAGGTGCTTTGTGTCACTCTGTCCATATTCGATAGACCTTGCCCTCTCGAACTTTCATTTCTTCGGTTTACTTCAAAATTTTCTGAATGACCTGAAGTTCATTTCTTTGTAGACTGTCAAACAGTATGTCGATATTTTCTTTGCGAATAAACCTAATGACATTTTAAAAAAGGAATCTTCTAACTGCCTTAATGATGGCAAACATGATAGAATGAAATGATGCTTATGGTTATTCTGTGAAAGTTTCTTTTGCTTTCTTTCTGCTGCATTTGTTATCAAAAGAATCACAAAAGTATTCAAATGACCCAAAACTATTCTCATCAGATATTTCAAGGTAAAATCTAAATTGGCCAATGGCAGTGCGCAAAAACTTCTAATTATTATGACTGGCATTATGAAAAAGACCAAACTACAAACAGATCTGGGATATTTGTAATTGAAATCTTGAAAAGCAGCATCATCTGACGTGCCCCTACGAAAGTATGTACGATTACGGTACGATACGATCGTGCTTTAAAATAGCAGAAAGGAGAGGAAAGAGAAAAGTGCAGAAAATGCATTTGAATTTTTTTATAATTGGCTTATTTCTTTCCATGGTCTACAATTATCATCATAATAATGAAAATAATAAATTTTATTTAAAAAAATTTGCAAATAATTTCGAAGAAATTTTGGAATAAAAATAAACGCTGTGGTTCCACAAATTGATACCCAAGTCGCAATGATTATACCAATTGAATAATTACGTGTCACCAACATTTAGTTTCAAATAAATTACTACTTCAGACGAACCACACCCTATTGCTACTTTTTTTCTCTTAACGAAAATCCTAAATCAATAGTAGAATTTAACGAGAGATGAGTTGTGATAAAAGCTCATGACACATAATTAATCATTATTATTCATCAATCTGTGTGTCCATTAATCACTTACATTGCAAGCCATTTGCAATTTATCAAACACCATTTGCAGTCATCTGCCGTAAAGGACTTACCCCATTTCGCTTCTTTAACATTTCATTAACATGAATAATGAACAACTTTAAAAACTAACTGAGCGAATCGTTATTTTCTAATTTTTATGCATTAAAATATATCATCTAAGTTTGCTTTAATGATATAGCTCTTCACCATTAGTTACAAGAATTTGCATGTCATTTTCATTCTGTTATTTAACAGAACTGGATTTACGTAGGTAACTAAAATTTCTGAGACAGGGCAGACAATGAGCGCAAAAAGGAAATTATTTGCTAGATGTGTAAATCTGAAATATTTTTATGTTTTCAGACCATAATTGTGGCAATAATTTGTTTTGTAATTTATCTATCTAAAAAAAAATTTTAAAAGTGAGGAAAATGGAGCTGCCGCGAGAACATTATTGCGTTATGGTTTTAAGGGGGCTAAATCAAGAAGAATGTCTTCAACATCTACAATTAGCATATGAAAATGAAGATCCATCTCGTGTAGCTGTAATCAGATGATATAAAGATTTTCGTAGTGTCGAAATTCTCTCCTGAATGAAGAACAGACAAACATACCTTTGGCAGCTGTGGTCTCAGAAAATTGTCGGTCACACGAAAAACGTTAGTTAATGAAAAGAACTGTACCTATCAAATGATACAAAACGAACTTAACATTGGATCCACTGTTATACATTAAATTTTTGTAAATAACAGTGCATAAAAAATTATTTTATCTTTGAACCCCCCATAAATTAACATAACATCGAAACACGAAGCATGTCAGAATGAATGAAGAAACCTTAAAGTGATTTGATCATGGTGAACATATTTCTAAAATCATAACCGTTGATGAAACATACATACCGAATTCTGATTTCTGAGACATCAAGAAAGTAAAGCACGGACCTCTGAAGATGATCATATCAACAATCGTGAAAAGACAACAAGCCATGAATAAAATAACATAAGTCGCTTTGTTACGAAGTATATAGCAGGTCAAAGCCATTAAGTTAGGGAAACAAAAGACAGTTACAGATAATTTGCTCAATACTAAGCATCTTCCAGAAATTCTTGAAGAAACAAAAAAAAATTAGGGAACTCAAGCTTCGTTATAATAATGCATCATCTCAATCAGCAAGATTGACAGCTGAATTTCTTGAACAAAATCCCGAAGTGACAGAATATCCACCGTATTTTCCTGATCTTGCTATGTGTGACTTTTGGCTATTCTTTAAACTAAAACAAAATTTACATGAGTATCGTTTTTACTTCGAATATGAGACTGATGAAGATATATAAGCGTATTTTTCCTCGTTTTGAAGAGACGGAGGGCCTGAAGCATTTAATATATGGGAATTTAGCTTGTACTGATGTTGAACTAACACTTCTAAGATTTGTTTACTTATACATTTATCTGTATCTCAAAAATCTCAGAGTAATCAAGTATAACACAGAGTCGTTGAAATTAAAGTTATCCTAATTAGACCCATAGGGAGACCGTTTTGGTGAACTTGTTTCGTTGAAACTTGGTACATACGTTATAGGGACTAAGAGGCAAAAAATCCTGCAATAAAATTAATAGTTCAAATTTCGACCGGCAGATGACAATTTTCGTGTAATCTCGAAATGACGTTATGAAAATTTGGAACGTTTCAAAAAGCCAGTAGTCAATACCGCAAAGTCATTCTTCGCCATACCTCTAGAGAAGGAAGTCAGAGATCGTTTTATCAGAATGGCAGCAATTTTTCAAATGGATCGCGAGGATATTGATGTTTGGAAGGCTTACCAAAACGCCTGTGTCGAGGCAGGGTTTGAAAAACATGATTACTAAATTTGAACAAACTGAGGAGTTGAGTGTTCTCCAAGGAAGAGGACGAATACGAATTTCAAATGAAGCTGTGGTAGAAGTCGCTCTTGCCGTAGTCGAAAGAGAGTCCGTTTCCCAATGCTCTTCGATAAGCGCCTCGAACGGTTTCGCGGGATTTGTCTTTCCCTTGGTTGACAGCACGAAAAATTCTTCGATCCATTGTAAAGTGGTATCCATACAAAATCCAAGTTCTGCAAGATGCGGACAAACGCAATGATTTTGCTAGCCTTCTTTCGACCAGAATAACTGTTGATAATGCATGGCCTTGGAGGATTTTATCGTCGGACGAGTTACATTTTACCCTAGACGGACTGTTAAAGCTTCATTCAGATGGATGTTTTAATGTCGTAAGTGCTTTAAGCCGAGTTCCGTTGCTAAGCCACCATACCTTCCTAGATCACAAAGCTGGCTTAAGGATTTTGCTTAAATGTTCTACCTTTGAACTTTAGGGCAAGGTAGTATGCGAAACAGAAATCACAGCGAACAAAACGTCGGTCGATGGTTTTGCTGAGTCAGGTACTCATTTGCAAATGTACAACTTTCCTTTCCCTTACTGGCTACGGCTTAAACCCTATTAAACAGGTGTGAATGACCTTAAGAACGTTTATGAATTAAATCACAAAGCTTTATAACGATAAAATCGTTATCTGAACGAAGTCTAACACTCAAAACTGTCACATGTGGGGTAAAGAAGAAACCTGCCCTCGAAGCTGTGCGGACGTGTCTTTTGAAGCTTCTCTGTCGATAACGTTAGTGTCAGTAAAAATCGATCCACCATCCTCTAAGTGAAACCATGTAAATGATTATGAAAAGAGCTTTAGGTGGGCATTAAATATCAACAAATAGTGCCAACTGATTAAGAATTATCTTCATTTAGAATGTGTTCTCATTGTGCTTACTCCAGGACGACGCTAATTAGGAGCACGAAAAGAAGGGCTATTGATGTGCCGTACAAGAGCAATTTTTCTTAAAGTATTTCACAACATCTAATTGCCACCCACCTTCAGTCTACATACCACCGGTTAATTAATGCTCTTCGGATCATTTGAAGCCAAGATTTGTGTTTGTGTAGTGATTGTGCGCGTTTTTATAGTGACTTAATAAAGTGTTACTTTTCGACTACCTTTTTTGATTCTTTGGATTCTGTCTTCAAATCTGTTTTCCATATCACCAAAATCTCCTCAACTAACATAGACCTTCCAGTTGTCTTTTTTTTCTAAACAGTTATGTTAAAATATCCCAATTAGAGCTTAAGCAATTTATTTCATTTTTAATCGTAATTCAATCATAAACTT
>KK113061.1:495077-519109 GCA_000611955.2 Stegodyphus mimosarum | reverse complement strand
GTGCACCATCTTCTTCCAACAACTTAATGTTTTAAGGTCAAGGCTGCAATACGCATGCCCTAAAGTAACACAACACCACCTTACGGGCTTTGATTAATACTCACGCATGTTGCTTTATTTAAATCTTGGACTTTGATTAAATTCAGTACTTGATCTTTGTACCATTAGCTTCCCTATAGCCCACTTTGAGTTCTCAATTCTTATAATGTTCTCGATAATTATAATGTATTAATGCTACATTTTAGCTCTCGAATCTTTTTTTTTTCAATGGTGGGCTTTAGCTGTTTATTAGTGTAGGACAATACCAAGGCCGAGAGCGGTGGTCTTTTTATTATGGAGACACCTGATAGGTGGGCCACCGTTGCCTCCCATGAAGAAATGGACAAACTGCATCCATGCCTTCTCCTGGATTCGAACGCTGACCTTTCGGTACGGTAGTCATGTTACCGTCTAGGCGTCTAGTTCTTGAATTTCATACATTATTATTTCATACATTATTCATCTGCATTATTATTTTGCCAATGTTTTTATTTAGTAACTGTATTATGTTCGTTTCAGCATTAGTACTTTGTATTCTTGCCAGTATGATTTTCATTGTCTAATTTACTAATTTTCGAAGTTCCGTCCACTACTATAAAAGACTCAAAAAATGCATTTAAATGATGAGGTGTATTTATGAGATTAGAAATATGAAATATTTTTTACGAAATCACATTAGCTGGACTCAATGAAACCATTACATACTTTTTCTTTTTTATGACTAGAGATGGAGATGAAACGACTGGCCGTCAAGCGGCTAGTTTCTCGAATTTTTAATATTTTTGTACTTGTATTGCGGGTTTATGCCTTCTCATAAGCTATAAAATTAAAACATCGGGCAAAGTCATCAGAAAAGTGTTGCTTTTGCATGCAACGCTTCAGCACACTGTTTCAGATTTTCTCGATTGCTATTTATCAATGCGAATTTTAAATTCCCTTATCCACCATATTCACTAGATCTTTCCTCCTTTTTGTACAAAATCGGGAGCAACATTTGAATAGTTCACGTTCCAACAAAGATGATGATTTGAAAAATACGTTGAAGATTAGTTCGTAAACGACTATGAACGACTTGCAATATAACATCATTTTTTTTCTGCTGGAATCCGACGCCTTACGGACGGCTGAGCTAAGTGTATTGAAATCAAGGGAAAATGTGTAGAAAAATGAAAAAATAATTTTTTATATTTATCTTGTATAAGGAGTATTGCATTAGGCATAAAATTATGTCCCCCCGTATGGTGATAGTTAATGTAGATGTTTGAAAAGATACATACCATTTCCTAAATTACTTCTTAAGGAGTATAATTTCAGAAGCAGTGTTAAATATAAAGACACTGAAACAAACTTAATAAGATAAATAACATAAAATTAGAGGTTATTCTGCGCACTTTAATTAAAGAGGGGAAAAAATTGGTTAAAGTCATTTCGAAGAACTTGTTAGATATTTATGAGATCAAAAAGAATTCGAGCAAGCGCAAACATGCAGATGTTTTGAGATAAGCAAATTTCCCTCAATGCCATCTATTAAAGAGAAGATGAACTAGAAGCTAGAAGTGAAAAAAGTAAATAAATTATTATGATTAGAATATTGATCATCAGTTGATGAATATGGCAAATTCCAAGCAATTTTCCATATACAACATCTACCAAAATCTACCTTCTACCATCCATATCCATATCATTCAGAATATCATCTACCAAAGGAAAAGTCATCTTTCATTAATTAAAAGGAGTTAATAACGGTGATTTGGTACAACCTGAAAGGATAACTAACTCATCAGTAATAAAGAAGACCTGATTACTGCCAATATATTGTTTTTTTGAAAAGTTACTAAGGTTTTTGTTGTTCATAGGTATTTGCTTGCAATATTTATTTGATCCCTTCTGCACATCATATCGTAAACTTGACCAAGAACCTGTTTAGAATTAAATAATTTGCTGGATTTCTTATTCGAACGCGTCTGCCATGTTTATAAAAAAGTAGCGGAGTAAAATAATAATAGCGTGAAAAGGAAGCGGCTGACAACCAAACGACTTATTCGCAAAGGACGACATTGTTTGCTCTTGATGTATGAGCAGGCAAGCACAATCATGCCATGAACCGCGGGAAAGGGTGGAAGAGAGAGAGGTGAAGGGAAAAAAAGAAATCAATAAATATAAAAAGAACAAAACTGCGACAATATACAGCGGGAAAAGAAACAATTTATACATGCGCCGAACGCAAACAATAGACCATAACTTAGCAGAGGAAAACTTTATACGATTTCTCGTAACTGCCAGCAATAAAAACTGTGATTAGAACGATTGTGTTTCCTGTTCAGGAGTAAGAAAAATGGCCGCAGTTTTGAGTTTTATCGTCTGTGCCTTTGGAGCTATTTTCCACGTGGAGATAGAACACCTTATTATATGAAATTTACAACACAGTATCTCTATCTGACGTGATCATTTACCCTTAAAAATGCTCCATTATTACAATACACATTGTTATCAAACTCTGACCTTCGAAGTTTTTCTGATGCAATATTGATTTATAGCAATGCTTTCAACTTAAATAGGACTTTGTTTTGTTTGTGGCAATAAATATCATTTATATGAAGAAGATTATAACTGTCAATTAATATACGGCAGATTTGGGCTGAAGAGGAGATTGATATCAATGACACACGTCAGTAATACAATCAAATAAACGAAAGTCACGAAATGTTTTAAGAAAATGAATATACAATTGCAAATAACTTGCTTAGAAAGCAATAAAGCGCAAAGTTGACCAAACAAAGAAAGATTTGTTAATTTTAAAACACTTTGCGTTGTAATAACTTCCTACAAAACCACTGTTTATCCATAAAATGATGAGAAGGTGAAAATGAGCAATACAGAAATGCAAATAAAACAACAAGCTTGTGAGCGGTTGAATTTAAATTAATTTTCTTAATAATGCTCTTAAAAGCTGAAGCTCCAAATGTTATAGGTAAGTGAGTAATCAGCTTCAAATATCGTATTTACCTGCGTATTCCCCCCTTTCCTTTTAACTAACTTTGTTGTACGAAAGTCAAGAAGGTAAAATTATGCGAATAATTCAATCTCCGATGGGCGTTGTTAAGAGTAAAACAAGTAACAAGTAAAGTAAGAACAAAACAAGTAACACGTATTTATGAATAAACTACCGATGTATGTAACTATCATAATATTATTTATCTAAAAGAAAGTTAGGTCCAATTAGAATATGTAGTAATATTACCATTACACTATTTAATAAGATACCTTCCTTTCTCTTTCCATGTATCTTGAATCTCGCCCGCTTTTATTGCTACCCACTGTTAATCCCTGGGCCTCAAATCATTTAATGCTGCTGGAAGTATTGTTTGTGTCGTCTCTCACAACTCCTAAAGTCGTCACCATTGCCACCCGCTGTCATCGTTTTCGTTACCATACAGTCTGTCTTCCCCGTGCAATCTTCCGAGCCTTCAAGAACATTAGATTTCCCCGTTTCCTTAAAGTTCTTCACTATTATTTCTTCATCAATCAGAGTCCATGTACCCAAAAATCTACGACCAAATCAATTGGTAAGACATAACAATCATTACGTGGAGGAATCGGTTTTGAAACTTAGAAAAGCTCGCTTTCTGCGAACGTCTTGGGAAAGGATGAAATTACTTGAATACTTAAATACTTTAGAACCTGGCGCTAAAAAGAGTAGATATGGTATATTTAAGTTTAATTCACTAAATGATTCCTATAAAATGCCGCTTAGCAGGTATAGTGGCTAGTGACCCTGACTGCCGTAGCTATGGGCCCGGGTTCGGGATAAAGCAATGTTGCAACTGTCCGTCCCTTCATAAGAGGCAATAGTGACCACCTATTAAGTGCTTCCATAATGAAATGGCCACTATTTCCGGTTCTTGTACTGAAATAAGACTAATGGCTATTAAATAAAGCGCCAGGCCATTAATAAGTGGATTCTATAAAATTATAACAATAACAGAGCATTTATCGTTTGCCAGTTGTGTCAAATCATTTCAAACTAGGTAATTTTTTTTTCTTTCACGTAATAAAAATTCACATACAAACTTATTAATAATCATTAGCTATTTATAAAGAGGGGAATGTAAACAGTGACTGAAGATGTAAATTGAGAAAGGAAGTTTAGCAAAGCAAGAACAAGGCTTTTTTTTTTTTTTTTCCCTGCGATTCACAATTTTAAGATAGTTTCTGTGGGTGGCTTCTGGTTTTTGATAGTGTTTAAGTTTCAAAGTTGGGCCTACTTTAAAACCAGATTGATAAATATAAAATCTACTTATTGCACTGTACATATTTAACTCTCTGCCTATTAAAACCCCGTAAGAAGCGATGTATAAGTCGGTGTCTAGAAATCGCGCAGCAAATAAACTTTTAGCATAGCTTTTAACTTTTATCAATATTTCTTAAAACGATGCACTTTTAGGTTCATTGCGATAATGATAAAACATCTGTCACCTAAAAAGTTTAAACTAGAATTAAAGAGACAATTAGGTTTTAAGTGCCTGATGTCTGGTTATTTGATATGGCACAACGCACAAGCGCTATTTGCCTAGGGTAAAATTATGCCTTCGTGGAGGACTTTCTAGGAGAAATTGGCTCATGTTCATGTTATACAAATAGAAAAAACCGCAGAAACCAACAATACAGCCAACCTATTTACCTAGGTTTGAACTCGGGTCGAATTATCAGCATTCAGCCGTCTTAACTTGTAGAGACATTAGGTATTTTTTTTTTTTTTTTGAAGCAGGAAGATGAAAAATGAGCAACGCCTTCGCCGGGAATCGAACCACGGACCTCTCGGTTACGCGTCGAGCATGCAGACCACTACACCACGAAGGCATGCGAAGAAGGCGGGAGAAATACCTTATAAACTACTAGGCCACTAGTAGGGGAAACGCCTGGTATCATATTATTATCCATAAAACTGAAATCGGCAATGCGAAATATATTTATTTTAAATTCAAGAATTATAAGAGAAAGCTTTTTCATCAAAAAGGAGGAACAGAATTATTTTGTAAAAGATTTCGAAATATCAGTCATGGATTGGTGGGGGTGGGGAGAAGAAAAAAAGAAGAAATTTAAATATTTTTAACAACGTTTCTAAGGGAAGAGGTGTGGAAGACCCTCGGATCATCCCCCGGGGTGCTCTACCTCAAAAAACTTTCTTGAGGCTCTGCCAACCATTTTCCCATGAAATTTATGGAGAAGACAACAATAGCAACTGTTTCAGAGTAAAACTTAAATGCGCGAGCATTGTTCGAGTTAAAATATAGTACTTCACATTTACCGAAGTCATTCACATTTATCGAAGCAAGAAATAAGAAATGTGCCATGCAGGGATTCGAACTTTGGACTTCCCCACAGTCTGCCAGACGTACTTCTAGTTATACTACAAAGTTGAGCGGCAAGAAGAGAGAAAGTACTTTACATTTTCCCCCTGCCCCTTAGAGACGATTAGGGAAGTGAGGACGCTATCGCGAAATGCTGGTGTGAGGAATTATCCCTCATCACATTTTAGTTCAGGTGCCACTATACAGAGATTTGAATGACTGGAATAGGAATCGTGAGACAGATCAGTAATGTTCCCTCTTGCTTCGAACTGCAAACCTACCGATTGCTAGCCGGTCGTGCTTCCAGCTACAGCACAAAGGCACACGGTAAAAAAGAAGCAAACAGCTTACAGTATGACCTTGGTTAAAATTTTAATATCTTCCTGCTGTGTTAAATTCAATACAATGATCGTGCAACTAAGCTATAATTTCGGGAATAATAGTTAACTTACAATAATTTTCTTCTGCATAAACTTTTTTTTCATAAAATTGCATAAAATGTTTCCATTTAAAATACTTTTCTTTCACATTTACGTTTTAATAAACGAATTTCTTTATAAAATTCCCGTTGACACTTTTATATTAGTTGACACTTTTATATTAGTACACACTTTTATATTAGTAATAAAAAGTGATCTGCATTATTTAAAACATCCTATAGCTAATGCTTATGATTTTAGACCATCTTTAAAAACTCCCAAAATTCAAAACACGCATAGTGCTATCTAGCGCGTTTGTTCCGCATCATTTAGCATGAGACATCACCTTTTTTTCACACTCTGGTATCTTTTTAAATATTACCACTATGCAATTCGCTTAAGAAACTTGACAAGCGTGCAGAGCATGGCGTGAAAAATTACTTCACGTCAAAAAACACTTTTTCATTTATTTTCACACCTTTAAGAAAATTTCTTTCACATCTAACCTCAAAAAGAGAAGTTGTTGGAGAGGAGAGAAAAAAAATCTTTTTTTCATGCCAACCGTTGCGAATTTTCTTAACAGAGGGAGGACGCGATGCGTAAGTATGTTTCAATCAATGTTGCCAGGTGCAGTTTTCGGAGTGATTTCTTCTCCCCCACCCCCCACATGGTTAAACTTCTTCAAAAGAAAGCTTTGTGATGGCTCGGAATATGATTGAATATGGACAAGCCCGCTTAATTTTGCATGTCAAAACTTCAAGCGAGAAGTGAAAAATGCAGACCTAGGTTTCAGCGTATGTATTTTATTACCTGAAAAAATCGCTGGCTGGCAAATGATTTATTTTCCTTACATGAGGTATTGAAAAACAAAATAATTTGATATGTGCAAATTGAAAATAATGTTAAAAATTCGGGGAAAAAAAACTGTGCTGTTAAACTAGACGCGCAACTTTTAAATACTTTGAATACTGTACCAGTGATCTCAGTCTAGTGCCCCGCGGGCGGCATGAGACCTCCGAAGCAATATGCGGCCGACGAATTCATTTCCCGTACATTAATCAGCATTATTACAATATGAATTATTATGGAAATAATTTCTAAAGAGGTTTACGATTTTAATCATTGTGAGTCCACATTTACATTATTTTCATTACAGTTGAAAATGAGCGAGACTAGCGCCCCAGAAATTTTTACAGAGGGAGCTAATTAATTTACACTCTGCAGTAAATCCGAATTTATTATTCAAAAATATGAAAATACAGATTTGGTCAGTCTTTTTTCGTACTGTAAAAAGATATATGTCTCCAGTTACGAATGTTTGCAATAAGAATAATCGCTTCGTTTGGGTAGAAATTTAGTGAAAATTTTCTTCCCCAGTTAAAAATTAATAAATGTAACAAAAGCAAAAATAAAAATATAAACAAATAATATTAAAATAAGATTAATAAAAATAAAAATCTGAAAACTTTCAGATTTTACCTTACGGTCAAAGGGGCGTTTTTTAACGTTTTGTGTGTTACCTTTATTTATTAGATATCGTGTTCTTAAGCCATAAAATTCAATTCAACAGCAACTTTTAAATGTGCATATCTTTAGAATTTCCGATACACAGTCTCGTGTTATAGAGATGAATCCCCCCCCCGTACAGAGCCATTCCTCGTTCTGAAATCGTTGCGTTTGTTAACAAAAAATTCTTTAATGTCTGACAAAATATGAAATAGATAATAAAACAAATTCCATATTAGGGCTTCCCGGTGCCCATATTCGATGAAGGAGTACGTTATTCAAATTGTGATGGCTATAGGTACCGTTGTTTTATCACCATGCGAGAAACATATATACATTTATGCAGATTCTTCATTATGTAATTTCTTTAAATGAAATACGGGGCTGTAATATTTGGTGGCAACAGTTTGAAAAGTGAATCGACGCAGAATGTGAATCGATGCGAAATGCCAAAACGAAATTAATAGCCGTTCTGAACTAACGCCCTTTGAACTAAAAACTAGAAAAATCTTACTAAGTTAATGCATATTTGGGAAAAACGAAGCAAAAGCCTCAAAACTGTAGCGGCACTTTTGCCTGTGAGTGTATCAAAGTGAGATATTATACCACAGTGGAATGCTCTGTTGAGCTTTAATGGGGAAAATTAAACGCGATTATTTTTAATGGAAAAATTCGTAATTGTGCTTACAAGTATGAATTTTGACAAGTATGAATAGAAGTTAATAAAATCTGTATCTTAAAATCTTTGAAAAAATTTATATCTCATAATAAATTTCGCTTTTAACGGTAATGAAAATGATGGAAACTCTGACTTCAAAGAACTAAAATCTTGAAATCTTTGCAACAAATACATGTAGTCGTGGAACGTATAGAATCGTTTCGGGCATAAAATTGATATATCGACGTATAGAATTGTTTCGCATGCGAGCCGCCACTTTGAGACCACCGGATTAGAATAGTTAATATATAAAAATGATAATAATAATAATAATAATAAATCCAATCTTAATCTGAGGTTGCTAATAATACATGAACCCAGCAGATCCGAAGGAATCGTAGGCATTTATATCATTGCCTAGGTAGCACGAAAATTCATCAAGCCTTGGGGAAATATTGACGTGTAAAGTCAGACGCGTAACATTCATTATCAAGATCTTATCGTCATTCGACTCTTGTCTGCACTTGCAGACATAGCAACAATTCACGGCGATCGCGGACACGTCAATCAACGGTCGTAACCGAAGTTTATTAAGGGGTTTTCGCGGTCGAAGAGGGGTGACTTTGACATGAGGGGTGGAAAGAGAAGGCATCAAGTGGCTTTGAAAATTGTCCTGTCAGGAGCCACACAATACCGCCTGTCAGTTGCACAACGGAGAGACATATGCCGTGAACCCCATCAGGTGTTTTTTCGCTAGCAAAACGTCTCTCCTTGGAAAATGAATCCGCCTGTCTTTTCTTCTGGCTATCTACAAGAGCTTGGCGAGGATACTGGCATTTTTTGGCGATGTGATTCAAACTAAAATTGTTGGCTAATATTTGCACACGCTTCTGTTCCTAAGGGATTTGAAATTTGATTAAGAATGTTGATGAAGGATTTAAAAATTTTTAGTGACATTCTTCTTTGGTTTTGCAAGGATTAGTTTGATAAACTGAAGCAAGAAGTAAAAGGTTTCATTTTTGTATTGTCGAATGCTGAAAAATTATCGAATTTATAAAATAAATAGTATAAACTAATAGTGGAATAAAAATAGTTCAATTAGCAGGAAAATACTTTTCTTTTCTTAATTCTGTATCCATACATGTAAATAATGTAGAAATATAGCGGTAAGAAACAGAGAGAAGCCGCCGTACTAAATTCGAATATTACAATTATTTATTCATTACAGTAAGAGTTGAATGGATTAGTAAAATTACAAATTTATATTCATTATTTTCATGAACTATGTCTAATTAAATGCTGTAAGTACAAAAGAGTATAAAAACGTTAAAGAAAAAAGGAGAGATATAGGAGACATAAGGAATCTCAAATCAAAATTGATCAGACCGTTAAAAAATAAAATACCTTTCTTTTTGGAATAGAATAACATGATTTATACCATATCTATAAACATTGTAAGCTCCTGGTGCTTCTAGATTTTCACCATTTACTGTAAGTACTATTCTGGACGAATAAGAAACTCCTCGTGTTCAACAAAATATGTCACGAGGCTTACAGAAGTAAATGAGCCACTCAGTAATAATATACAATAGTATATAAAAAAATAACAACACAAAGGAGATATAATACAGTAATACATAGCATCTTCATCCGGAGCGAATAAGAAATATATATAATATTAGAAAAATTACTGAAAGAACAATACTATAATAAGATATACAATAATACTAATAATAATATAACAATACTATTATAACCATAATAAATAATAACAATACTATAAGAAAAATGTAAAGGAATGTATAATAATAATACGGTCCATTAGAATACTACATTAAAAAATAAGAATAATGCAGAAAAGATATAATAAAAAAAATACAAACAATACACTAAAACAATAATACAACAATAATACGATACATTAATACATAAGATAATAATACAATAACACATAAGTGTAAGATAGTAATACGATTATACATAAAAGTAATAACGCAATAATATATATAAATAATAATAATAATACTTAAAATCTTAAACAGCAAATAAAAACGAGCATCATTAAAAATTGCGCGGCATTGTTACTGATATAATGAAAGAGAATTAGTTTATTTGTCTATCGAAGTTTTTTTATGTACATTTCGTATCGCATAAGCCTGAAAAATCTATGAGAATGAATCGTAATTTTTGCATCGTTATTGATATTTTATGCTATAGTAAAAGACAGAAATGATTTTCTATGACGTAACATATCTGAGAATTATCATATAGAAGTCTATTTTGCTCAAATCTAAACACAGGCAAAACTTTCGGAATGGTGACTTTGCAGATTCGCTGTTATGTTGTGGTACTAACAATCGATACCTTTGCAATCAACTATGCAATCTATAACCACAAAACAGACAAATTAGGCTAAGAGATTGTACTCCGAAGTTTATCAGACTTAAAATTTATATAAATGTTATCAAATTGTAAACAAAAGTAAGATTACTTTAAAAAAAATTACTCTGTATTTAAAGATGGGCAATTCATTAAATTTGCATAGTAGTCTAAATCTAGGTTCGCAAAGCTCTATCATCAGAAGATGTAATAATGTAGGCAATTGATCGCCAAATGTGGTCAATCGTTTGCATGATTGACGGCGAACACTAACTGGAGTCCTTTTGTCCACCGTCGATCCGCTCCATCATTCAAACGTACAACCCCTGTCCTCATCCCCTAATTCGTTCCATATTTACAAACGATATTTTGAGGTCAAATAGCACTAGATGAACTCGAATTTAAGAAGAGAATGAAATTGCGAATTGATTCCTCGATGCATACTTTCTAAAAATTTTCTATATGTAATTTTGTTAATGTTCCATAATTATGCATAACGTAATTATGCACTCTCCCTCTCTGCACAAACTGCAAAGGCATCCTAAGTTCTAAACATCATAAGGATGCTAGATTCGATGGTATTAAAATAATTATGATTTTTGCCATGCCTTGGCCTAATCGCATTAATAAAAGCATTAAGACTGCTATGGGTTATTGGGGATGGAATACTTTCCATTCTTATGCAATAATTCTGGAGAGACCTGTTTACCCCTTCAGATTTCCTTTCAGTCGGGTGAACCCTATGGGTTTTGTATCGGAACCCAAACGTTGGTGTTACGTTCTGATGGATTATTGTTCCTACGTATTAATTCTTGATTAAAAATAAAATGCCGGTTTTTCGATCTTAACGATGAGACATGAAGAATGGTAGTTTCGATCCGCTGCACTCCTCATAATGTTTCTTAATAAAAAAATAACAACTTTAACAAGAGTTTCAATCCTGGTACTTCTGAGTTTACATTTGTCAATGATAATGACTGATTTTCACTTTATTAGCATCAATAGCTTAGTTTTTCTACCTTTCGCATCTCGTTATACGTTATAATATGCAACTAGGGAATTTTTCCTGCATGAGGACCAAAAAACTGCCAGTCCTCAGCGATATTATCGTTCGGCATGGTATACGGTATTTAATACATGTGTGAAATAAAACTACACATTGGTTAAAAACTAAGAAATTTGAAAGCAATGTAAGTTCTTCCCATATATTGGTGTACAGAATAATCATTTGCATGCCAATAATAATGAATATTTATAAAATGAATGCAATAATTTAATAATGAATATAACATTTATCTTTCTTTTTAATAACATGTCTGCTGGATATTGTTCATAATGTATCAATATATCTAGATGATAGCTTTTAGAAATACTGGCATCGTTGATGTGCCGCCCAACCGGTATAGTAGTTAGCGTCGCTGACTGCCGTGCCGAAGAGCTCGGGTTCGAATCCCGGAGAAGGCATGGATGTTTGTAAATGTACAGTGTCGGTGCGGCATGGCGGCACTTTAAATATGCGGCGAACCGAAAGTCCTCTCATGTGGTTTGGTGGAAGGGGAGAGGGGTGGAAGACCCTCGGACTCGTTCCCCTAGGGTCTCTCCCTCAAAATTGGGGGTGGAAATGAGCCAAATCGCACTGTCACCTGTTAGATGCTCAAGGCTGTAGCCAACGGCAGGCGTAATCTTGCGCCCCTTGACAGGAGAATTCTCGTGGACTTGGGCTGACTTTGTCAGAGCATGAGTAACAACATAACAACAACACATCGTTAATATAATTCGTAAAAGGTATTTCTAATGTTAAAATATGTATTCGCACACCATTTGTATTAAAATAACTATCTCATTAGTTCTACTTGTTAATTGCCTTATTCTGTACTAATTCTACTACTAATGAGTTATTACTTGCATTTACAGTCTCAAAATATTCCGTGCACTAAAGTTTACGACAGACTAGATGTAAAATTATTTACTTTTATTGTCATAAGGAAGCTGACTTTGACATAGTGCTAATTTGACTAATGCTCCATTAAAAAGGCAAGGAAAACACTTAATGCTTTGCAAATAGTTTCAAAGGGGAAACTGTAATGTTTTCCTGAATGTTAGTTGCTCATCACTGCCTTAATCTTCAAGATATACAAAAAAGTAAACGTTCTGTGAGCGAATAATTGTTGAGGAAATTCCATTTAAAAGACGCGATATATGACGAGCAGTTTGTAAACCTGAAGGTCAAGTGAACTTAAATTTATGATTGAACACTAGCTTCGAATTGTTCCGTCAAGCAGAAAATTACTACATTTACTCGAAAACAACTCACTTCCCCCTTTTTTTACCTCTCGCTAACCTATTACTTTGGTAAGGGAGGTAAAATATTCGGTCGAAGAATTCGATAGTGGTTTTCAATGAATCAGCGCCAATTAGGGTTCCCTACAACATGTTTTGACTGTTTTTACAATGATGTATGTCTGTGTGTTTGTATCTGTAAGACGATTTTTCACGATAACTCTTTTATCAAACTTCCAAAAAATTCTTATTTTCCCTGTTTCCTTTGTAAATTCATATAAAGAGTTGATTAGATTTTGGGTAAAACTGGACATTTGAAAGCGATATTTGAAGCCCATAACACCTTTTAATGGACAATTGGCAGTGGTACTTTATTTGAGTAGATTTGCAACCATCAATATAGCGTATTGTTGCATATACACTCACGTTTGTGAAAATTGCAACACCAAGAAGGAATCGTCATAATTGAATGCAATTTAATACACAGTTGAGTGGTAGTGGTACAAATAAATGATTAAATGTTCAAAGCAAACAAACAAGAACAAGAGATCAGAATCAGTATTTTGTGTGGCCACCACGCGCCGCAATAAGTGCGCTACACGACGTGGCATGGAGTCAAACAAAGTTTGAATGTCTGACTGAGGAAGAGCATTCCATATCGTTTGTACGCGTACCCAAAGTTCGTCTGCAGACGCAACAGGACGAGGATCACGAGCAAGACGCCGACCAATGACATCCCACACATGTTCAATTGGCGACATATCCGGGGAACACGCAGGCCAAGGAAGAAGCTGTACCTGCTGCGCTGCAAAGAAGGATTTAACAATCCGAGCAGTATGAGGGCGGGCATTGTCCTGTTGAAATACAGCGCCTGGCAAGCTTTGAAGGAAGGGAACAGCTTCGGGCTGTAGAACTTCACGGATATACCGGTTGCTGTTCAGATTGCCCACAATTCGTAGCAATTGAGATCGTCTATGATATGCTATGGCGCCCCAGACCATAACTCCGGGTGTTCGTCCACTGTGGCGTTCGATAATGCACTCCGGAAGGTGGCGTTCACCGGCATAGCGTCTGACACGAATGCGGCCATCATGGTACCACAAATTAAAGCGGGATTCGTCAGAAAACACGACATGCTGCCAATCAGCACGCCAGTCTCTATGCTGATTGGCCCATTGTAGCCGCAGGCGGCGATGGTCGTGCGTTAGGGGGATCCTGTATAAAGGAGTCCGTGCGCGCAGTCCACACTGCAGCAGACGTCTACGAATTGATGAAGCACACAATGAAACACCTGTAGCTATTGACCACAGTGCTGCCAATTGTCTAGAGGAAGCTGTACGGTCCGTCCGCGCCATGCGGACCAGGTGTCTATCATCGCGAGCTGACGTCACATTTCGGGGTCCACTCCCGGATTTCCGAGTTGTCCGACACTCGTCCGTCCACTGCTTCCAAACGCGCATCACTGTGCTGCTGTTACGCTGCACACGAGAGGCTACTGCACGATACGACAATCCAGCTTCACGAAGGCCGATGATTCTCCCTCGTTCAAACTCTGTAAGTTGTTCAAATCTCGCTCTCTTTCGTCGACGAGGCATAAGTACAGATTGAGTTAACGTTTACCACTAGCAGATAACCACCGATAACCATACACGCCTCGCTACAGCCGTCTATTTATTCGGATCCATCAGCCGTTCAGAGGTCGCTGCTCAGCATACGCATGCGCTACGGATTTGCAATTCTAATCATTTGCATATCATGCGCTACTTTGCATTTCCTGAAAATTTCAGCTCACTCGCGTAAGTCCTTCATGGTGTTGCAATTTTCACAAACGTGAGTGTATAAACCACAACATATTGTTGCAGTTGAACTAACATTTTTAACTGATACCTGAATATCGCAAGAATATATACAGGCAGATCAAAAAGATTTATATTTGCCCATACTATAGAATAACATGGAGATGAAAATTAAATTACGATATTATTTTAAATTAGTTTAAACACTTCGTTTTCTTCAGTTAAAACCAATAATATTATATGTTATTGAACTGCTCAATAAAATAGTTTTAATATAAAGAAATAAAGGCGCAAATTTTGAATTAAATTTAGGAAAACCAGGTTTTACATAACGCCAAATATACCTAATAAAATATAATCAAAAATTCCATATAGCAGACCTTTCGGTTCATTGCAACAGCTAGTCAGATATTGTTTAGAAACGATCAATCGGAAGTACTGTAGAGCTGATTGCCATTTAAAACATGGAACTGGCGGCAAGTTATGTGCTGGCCACATCATTTCTTCTAAATTTTGTTCTGAAATTTAGAAAGAGTCTTACAATCCGGCATTTTAATAAATGAAATAGCAGAATGAGAAGTTATTGTTCTGAGTTGTTAGTTCAGAGTGACTTCGAAGTATCGAGATATCCATAAAAGCTTCGTCTTTTGGATGTGCTTTGTACTGCGTTGTGATTAACGTACTTAGTAATTTGAAGCTTAACTACTGATTGTACTCTGTGATACTGTGTACACCTGCACGAGTATTTTTATAGAAAGTTGCAGAATTTTGAAATGTTGCTTTTGATTAAAAAAAAAAAAAGGAAGATCAACTTATCATCTGACCTGTGTGCATTCAGTCTATTATGAACCCGTACGCAAGCAACAATATAATAGCCCTGTAAGCCATACAGAACAATTTATCTTGCATTTTAATATAAACGCTAATAATCGCCTTTTTTGTCCAATATTTATCAACATAATTTTATCCAAACTACTCTAAGGTATTATATATATATGTTACTGTGAAAGACCGAAATTGGAGAATGTCGACTTTCACCGGAGAATGTCAACATTCACCAAATACGTCGGTGAAAGATCGAATATAACATTGCATTCTTGTACATTTGGATCCTCACCGGTGTATGTCGACAATCACAGATATGCTCTGGTGTAGGTCGAAAAGAGAGGAATAGACAAAGAGGCGACTGGCTGTTTCCGATAAATGCAGTTGTATAAAAACAAGGTTCTCTTGTGCAATTCAAAGTGTCTTAATAGTTTAAGTTGTTGCAATAAATAAGATTTGAATCACATAATTTAGTTAAGTTTTTTATTACTATTACTTTATTTTCTCATTTAGAACGTACTGTATAATTAAGTTTTTAACTTCCATTATTTTCCTTTCTCATTTTAAATGTACTGTGTGTTTTAACCATTTCACCGTTCTGAAAATCGCAAACATTTCGTGCCATTTCTCTCCTCACAAAGTTGAAATTTTTGTGTCTAAAACTGGCCTCAGAATATTTCTTTCCCCTTTTCACCAGCTGTGAAAACCTATTTAGAAGTTCTATTCAAATCAGATTGAACCGCGTACCTGTCACACTGAAGGACGCTGAATAACGACCCCCTAATGAGGACCATTAAACAGAAAGCTTAGTGTATTCCTTAGATCAGATATTTTCCCCTTTGCCTCACTTCCTACACCCAAACCCAAATCTATTGCAATCTGTTACAATGTACTGATTTTACAATTGTCATCTTTATTTAAAGCGAAAATTAAGTGTATTAGCTAGTAGTGCCTATTTGAAATATGCTTGAATTGTGTTTTATTATTTTCTTGATGCAATGTAGTAAAAATTGTGATCCGTATATTTTTATATATTTAATTAAAAGATTTATTTCCTTTATGTGAAAAAAAAAATTTTCTTTAGCTTAGATATTTAAGGTTCTTTTTAAAAATTGCAATTTTTAATTTAGAGGGGTTTTGTTTTCAGTTTATTGTACTTTTTCTGTAGCAAAGAAAGTTTTGATTATGTGAAGCGCCTGTTTCAAAGAGTAAGAAAGTAGCAACTGTTTTTAGCGGTTCTTGTTGAATAGATTGCTAGAGGAGTGACCATTATTTTAATTAATGGACTAAAAATTCAACAATGTTAAGGAGCACATTTTTTATCATTTTTAATTTTTAAAATTATAACCGTTGCAACTATCTTTATAATTCCATTAATACTCCCTTTTCCTTATTATATCCAAGAATAAATATATTCAAGAACAGAGAGAATATATATATATATATTTAAGAATAGATGGAATATATATATTCAAGAATACATAGAACATATATATTCAAGAATAGATGGAATATATATATATTCAAGAATACATAAAATATATGAATAGATGGAATATATATAGTAAAGATTTATTATTAATTTGATAAGACTGCCGTCATAAAAACCTTTCAGTCTCCTTAAAGTTTGATTACGTGAACTAAAATAATTATCTAAACTTATTTCTTAAGGTTTTGATATAGGTAGGTCAAAAATATGAAACACTCACATTATACCTTGTATATTTTAAATGATATAATTATGTATAAAATCGAGTTTTTCACTTCGTTTTGTTTCTGTTAGCATAAGCCTTAAGTGTTAAGTAAACACCGAGAAAACGTATAACAAATTACAAATTATAAAATACCAGAATTTTATTCTTATTTACGTATTTCTCTACGACTTTACAATGAAGGCATACCTAGTTCTACTTAAATTAAAATTGTATTTGCAAAATAATCTTTTATGAGGTAGAGATATATTATGAGGTTTGTTTATGAAATGTGATTGCTAATTATTTTGAAGATTTCTGCTATGTAGATAAAAATTTTATAAAATTTTGTATCAGTATTTTTTGCAAATGAAGGCATACCCGGAAAACCTTATTCCATATATCTCCCGCATGTAATTATTCCAGTCTACAGCAATCTTACCGGCAAAATTTAACATTCCTTAATTCTTCACTTTAGCAGTATACAAATCTTTCTCCTGTAGGAAATGGCAAACGATTATTATCACCAAAAAAGTACATATTATCGAAAATGTTTTATGTAAAATATAGTTACACATTTAGGAAAGAACTAAAGGAAACAATACAGGAATCCAAATTTCATACATTACTGTTGTTTCTTTTAAAATTCCCGAACTTTTAATGCTAGAGCTTTCTCAATTAATAAGATTTAAAAAAATAGAAAGGTATCGATTAAAAACTAAAATAAACATTAATAGTACAAGTTTTGAAAAATGAGATGTAACTTCGAAAAATTCAGTTGAGCAATGTCATCCACAATCGGCGCAACATAGTCATAATGAAATTTAAAGCAAGTAATATTTCCATCTGTGTAGGTAAAGTGATAAAGCAAAACGCATATATTAGGTATAACATTTCAATGCTATTTAAAGTTCAGAGAATAATATACAGATCATATCCTCGGGGAATCGTTAGGAATCGAAAAGAGCATTTAAAACTTTTAAATCTCTTTGTTCGTTAATAGAAGGGAGAAAGCTGTTGTGGATCTCATAAGACGTGTTGAGGGGATATCCATTCGAAGAAAGTGATCCCCATCCTTTACTTTACTGGAACAGCCCCGCTGCGATCCTACTGCAGCACCGCTGAGAAGATAAGTGTGACTAAATAACCCGTCAATCACCCCTTTTCATTTTCGAGTCTTTCTAGGGGGCTGGAAAAAGACGCTGCGACGTATGTGTCTCGGGGGTTACGGTCTAGCCCAAATTTCAGCCCGACGAGAGTCTGCCGTTACTAACGGATGACGGTGAATTTTTTCTGAACGTATCTCTCTCGGGGCAAACGGTGAACTGGTTAAATTCTTATGTTATTAAAATCTTATTTTAAATCTCAAATGCGTTTTTTCGCGACTGAATTACGGAGAAGAAAATATAATATTATTATATGTTGAACATTCACCATTATTAGTACATGGTGAATGTCGACATTCACCGAAGAAAGTCAGAAATAAGGGTATTTAGCAAATATTTCTTACATACACCAAGCGACTATGTGAATGTCGACATTCTCCAGATTTCGATGTTTCACCGTAACATATACACATTGTTATAGGTTTTTCGGAGCAGAAGGAGGAAAAATCATTTTTAAAGGATGACTGGGGAGATTTAAGAGATCCACTTGACTAAACTCAAATGGAAATGATCGAAAGCCCCTATAAATTTTTCGAAGCAAAAGCATGAAAAAACAGCTGTGCTTTCAGAGGGGTTCGAGCCGTGTAACTTCCAGATTCTAGCTGGACGTAGTACACTCATAACACGACACGCACGGGAGGCGGAGGGGCCGTGCGATAATGCCTTATATCCTCACTTGCAAGATGTATAAGATATAAGGCTAAAGATGTAAGTAGTGGTCCTGATACATTATATAAAAAATCATTTGGTGACAGAAGTATTTTTAATTTATACATAATCAAGACATAATAATTAAATCAGAAATGATGGCTAGCTAGCTAATAGGAAGAACACAAATCAAATTTTAAATAAATAATAAAATAGCATAAACATATAATAATATAACAATAAAATAGCATAAACATATAATAACATAACAAATTTGAAATTCAATAAATAGATGAAAATTCTTCGGCCTTTTCCAAAGTGTAAACGAAATTTTTTCAATAGAGCCACGTTTCTGAATTATATCTCTGTGATCATAAAAACAAATTTATATATATATAGAGAGAGATAAAGAAAGAAAGAAAGAAGAAAAGGGGGAAAAAAGAAAAAGAAAAATCTGAAAGGTTTCATATTTTAAATTACGTCCAAAGTGGCTTTTTTTTTTAATTTTTTTGTGTTACCTTTATTTATTAAATAGCATGCTCTTCCCATTTAAGCCATAAAATTCAGTTCAAGAGCAATATAGCAAAATAATTTTAAAATGAGTATATCTTTAGAATTTCCGATACACAGTCTCCCGCGCTGGAGATAAAAATGTTTTTTTTCTGTAGAACGTTGCCATCGCTCACTTTGAAATCCTTGAGTTAGTTAATTAAAAATTCATTAAAATTTTACAAAATATGAAATTGATAATAAAACAAATTCCAAATTCGAGCTTCCAGATGCGCGTATTCGGGTGGAAACGTACGTTATTCAAAATTGGATGGTTCTAAGTACCGTTGTTTTATCACATTTGGAGAAATATATATACATTTATGCAGATTCTTCATTATTTAATTTCTTTAAGTATAATACAGGGCTGCAATATTTTCTGGCAACAGTTTGAAAAGGGAAACAACGCTTTTAGTGAATCAACGCAAAATGTGAAAACAAAATTAATAGTAATTCTGAGCAAATTGCCCCTTTGGACTAATAATTCAAAAATAAGTGCAAAATTAAGCAAGTATTTAAAATAATTTAAGATAAAAGAGCATTAAAAATATTTAGAGTATTAATAAAAATATTATTAAAATAAAGTTTAATTAATCATTAAAATAAAATCTGCGCCAACTAAAGAATTCACACTGTATAAAAATTATACAATATTAAATAAGAATTCATGAAATCAGTAACCAGGAAAAGAAAATCTGAAAGGTTTCAGATTTTAATTACGTCCAAATGGGCGTTTATTTAACATTTTGTGTGTTATCTTTATTTATTAAATACCATGTTCTTCGTACTTAAACCATAAAATTCAGTTCAACAGCAATAAATGGTAGACTCAAATGTCTGGAACGTTATAAATACAGTTGCCCTAAAACTATGTGAAGATAGTGATATTAATATTATACACAGTTAAAAAATAATACATAATTTTGTACACCTTGAAATATTATTGTTCATAACTGACTCTTAATCTACAAATAGCATAAACTTCAGATTAACATGTATTTTTTATATTACAGTATAAATGTCAAAAAGAAAATTGTATGGATTTGCACAACTGAGTTCGCTGTAATTCTAGCTGTGAAATTAATAATTGTTTGGTCATAGATATTTCTTTATTTTATAGTAAAACGCGATAAAATATACTGCATTTATGCGTATTGATTAAAACTTGATTATAACAGTCACATTATTAAAACACAACGTGATGAAATTAATAAAAATTTAGTGGTGTAGCATGTTCTATGGCACTGTAATTAATAAGAGAAAATTGGCTTGATGTTAATGTTTTTGCAAATAAGCAGATCTTCCATGAATTCAACTATTTCAATAATTTAGAACAAGTATTCATGAACTATTAACAAATATTTACATTGTACAGTCTGAAAAACAGTATTCAAGGTCTCGGGAATATTTTTCAACTATTGATATACACTTAACATTCCTAATAAAGTAAAAGATTGTAATATTGGTAAGTATTGTGCATAAAAGAAAATTTATGAATCTTACCTCATTTTCTGCAGAAATTTCCACAGACGTTTTATAATTAATTGTTTTCTTCATTTCCGCCTTAACACAGCTTGCTACAAGTACCTTACTATCTGGCATTACTTTAAAACAAATGTTATTAACTTGTTTTTCCTTAAACAAGAGAAGACCTTTTTTATTAACATCAAGAAAAGAGAAATAACTTCCAAGAGTACTTTTTAATTTTTCACAAAAGCTGTAAATTTCTAAATTAGAAAAATCAATTAATTTTAGTGGTACATCGGCTATAGACTCCATTGTAGACTGAGGACGTGCGGAGATTGTTGTTCTTAAACCACGTGACCACTTTTCTCCTCTTCTTCTCTTGCAGAATGTATCTCATTGAAAAGTGAAACTACGCAAAATGCCAAAACGAAAGTAATGGTCCTTCGGGATTCAAATCCCTTTGGACTAAAAACAATTGGGCAAATCAAAAGCATCTGGCCATTTTGAAATTTCTGAGCTCTGACATATTTGTACGAATAATTGCATAACGAGATTTTAGTTTATACTTTAGCTGAGAAAGGCAACTTATCTTATTATCGAACTTAGTATTTCCACTGTTGTTGTTCAGTGAGTTATTATCGGGTTAAATTTCAAAATTTCAATTCAATGAATTAAATATTTAATTCTTTATTTTAATCACTTCTGCATCTGTGATACGCGGATCACAAGTGATCTTCTCCTGTTTAATTGGTTCCTCTTAGAATTCCAGAAAAGACAAAATTCCAAATGCAGTCACACATTAGCTAAAAATCTCAGAGGCTGTAAATTACACATGGAATCGTCTATTACTTATTCTCTCTCTGACATTTTATGAAATTTTCTCGGGATTATCCTACCTAAACAGAATTCTAAGCAGAAAATACGGTCAATTTCTGGAGAAGTGACTTCTACAAGTAAAAATGGAATATAGTGCAATGGCGCTTTAAAAATTGCAGTTTATTTTGCTTTTACGAGGAAGGTTTTCATCACTAACTCAATTAAAAACAAAATATTGAAATCGACTTGATCTATGTACCGATTCAGATTTGAGATTACCAGCATACATTCAAACAGAACACAGCTGTGCAAGAATCGGTAGACTAATCCACCTTCTTAAAGTGAGTACCATCATTTATTTAATTTTTAGTTAATTCGATAAAGAGTTATCCAAACGCGAATTATTGAAAACGAATACAATTATTTTATATTAACTTCAACGCATAATATCAATATAAAATTAAGCGCGTTTTAATTAATAGTACTTTAAAATATAAAAATGTGGGCAGTAACATATACTAAACAATTATTTTCCAAGGGGACAAGCATAAGGTGGTTTTGTAAAACATTCCAATTTATAAGTGGGCCTTCTAAAAAAAAAAAAAACCGCTGCTTTAAAATGTCAAATAAAACCGTTAAATATGGATTCAAAGACCAAATATCGCATTATTGCCTGTTTTTTATTTTTTATTTCCCTCGTCCCTCTGTTCTGGAATATTAAGGGGAATTGGTACCCCACAATCGAAGAAATTGCAGATTTTTCAATTTTGTGCTAGAAAAATAACACCCTTACTACACTGAAGAGAAATTTTGAAATGATCTGACGATAAAAAGGCTTTTAAAAATTTTAATAGCTCTTTAAATGCTACACCTCCTCATTGTTAATTTTTTTTACTTCTTAATTTTTTTAAGTAACATATTAAAAACCAATGTAAATGAAAAGGAGTTTAATTAAATGTGACTGCAACTGATTTATTTAAATACAAAGTGAAGTTGGAAAAGAAATTTTTTTCACCTTTAAACTGGCAAGTTTATATATATATATATATATATTGAGCTCGGCAAATATTTCTATGTGTATTATCAGTCAACTTTGCTATGCTTCTTCAAAAATTGAAATTATTTCTAATAGAAACGAACAGAAAGAGATGATGTAATGAAAGTGATCAAGTTCCTGACTGTAGCATTAATTATTGAAATAGTGCTGGAACAAACATTAAACTCTTTAATTTATTAAATTACACCTAAATTAATTTTAAATGCAATTTATATATGAGAACAAATGGCTAAAAGAAGAGAAGAAATAACGTATGCTGCTGAGTGGTTTTAAATCAAATGTTATATGTCTGTTCAAATTTCAAATTTTGCTTTTTGAAAAAAATAAATAAAAAGACAAATTAATATTATTATTGTAATATTGATTATAAGTGTTTTAGAAAATATATTATAATTAATTCATGTATTATAATTGTTTTGAAAGTGTTGTAAAAAAACAAAAACATGAAAAGAAAAAATCTACTTGCATTTTTAACCAATTGAACAGTACTAAGTTTTATTTTATATATATATATATTGAAATTCAGTAATAAAATTTTTAAGAAATTTTAAATGATTTCATAACTATTCAGATAGTTTATATTCTTTAAACTGCGTTTTCTCAGCTTGCATTTTTTCTATACATTCTTTCACTTAAAGTCCTAAAACTTGTATAGATATAGACTGAATTATTTGATATTTTTACTGCGTATTTAAAATTATTTGCTTAATAAAAGCAAGGATGGTTTTTGCAAAATAATGAAAAGAAAAATTATTGAAAGTGAAAATGAGAGAGATTATATTTTTTTTTTTACATAAGAATTTTTTTACCTAAGTATATGCTTTTTATTTTTTTTTCTCAGAAACTAATTCACTAATTGCAAAATCGATCCTTAAATTTATTAAGAACACTCTAATAAGAACAATAAAAGAATTTGGGGCAGAAGCATTAAAAATTGCGAGAGAAGAAAGAATTTTTAATTGGTAAATATTTCTTCAAAAAATTGAATTTAAAAAAAGTACTAGCAAAAAAATTTTTGAGCTGAAAATCATTTTATCTTCACTTATTAGTATTCATAAAAAGCACACGAAAATTCTTAAATAAAAAAACTCATTGAAAATGTACCAGTTCCTCTTAAGATGTAAAGGACACTCCACAGTAATTTCGCTAACTTATGCCACTCTGGTGTTAAAATTAGAACTCGAAAAATTCTATTTTTGGTATCCTATAAGTCACTTTTCCTCCAGATATCAATTTCTATGCGTCTGAACTTCTCATATACATACTATTGATGGACAAGCGTAAATATGCTTTAGCAACGCGACCCCCGTCTAACTTTGTATACGACCCATCAGTTCAGAATGTCTGTCGGCAAAAGGCAAGTCGGAGGGATAGGACAAGGGATG
>KK113061.1:483187-495004 GCA_000611955.2 Stegodyphus mimosarum | reverse complement strand
GTCATCGGCGGTGTTTGTACCCCGGGGCCCTTGTCAGTTGCAGCCAACACCGAAGCCAATGCATTCATTCGAGCCACTCATCCTGGACGAGAACCCCCCCTATGGATGGCGACGGGGGGTGGGTGGAATGATTGTGGATGTCATCGTTTATCGCGCCAAAAGACTGACCTTTTCGGGTTGTCACTCGGACCATACTCCTCTTGGCAAATGATGGTCAGGTTTGCTGGTCCGTGCTCGGGTAGTTGGGACACTGCGGTCGCGTTCGAGTTGGTAGTTTTCGGGGGATAGGAGAAGGGTTGTCGAGTCTCGTGTCACTTGGGTATTCGAACAGAACGCTGGAATTTCGTTCCCTAAGCGATGAATTTGCACGATGGTTCTAAACTGTCAAACGAGCTGCGTTTCTCTTGCGATGTTTTGGTTTAAAATGAAGTTAAACACATCGCATGAATGCAATTATGTCTAGCTTAAAAAGTTTGATAAAATACAATAATCTGGCATGCACTTAAGTTTTATTACAACAATACATTTTATTTCCATAAATAATGTATATTTTCATGGAGAAATACAGTTTCCCTGTTTTTGCAAAAGCATATTATTAAGTCTAATGCCAATACTAACACCTTTTTTTCTGGGATGGGGGGCAGGGGAATCCCAAAATGCTTAATAAGCATTTTATAATTTCTTTTCAAAGTCTGCTTTGGTCAGGAAGAGAACTGCGATTTCTCCAAACGAACAGTTTGCTTAACTTCTGCTTTACTTCTGAAATCATAAACTGGGCAGTCGTTTTGAATACCTTACTTCTGACGTAAATTCTAGATTCAAAAGTAGATAGAATATCTCTAAGGAATAAAAAATTTAGGTACGCTAAGATTTTCTAGGTAGTCTAGATTCTTTTACAACATAATTAAAATTTATCCTATCTATAGCGCATAAAGAACAGTTTTATTTCTAATGCCAGCAGTAAACTTGTAATTAGTTCTACTTATATTTAGCATAATATTATAGCATAATTCTGTTTACTTTTAGTCTAGTATTCTTTAGCATTATGGAAATTTTTAATTGTGATGAGGATATTAAACAATTTAATTTTTATTAATGTAACAAATGTTTTTAACTTTTCTGTCAATACTTAAAAAATGCGCTATAGAAATCTTTAATTCTTTAAATTTTTGCTTGTAAGCTATGAATATTTTTATTTTTTTAAAGGCTAATGCGGAAGCCACATTAAATGTATTTGAATTTAATAATAGCATACATCTATTTAATTTGAATTATCTCTTTTTCTGATACTAGTAATAGAATATTTTAGAATGGAAAACGCATGCCTTCTTAAATTACTTTATTTAATTACTAATCAAAGAATTACATGTATTATTCGTGATATTAAAGTATGAAAAATAAAAAAAAAGCGAACTTCTACTTCTGCCTATAAGAAAAGAATGCATTTTTTATCAATATAACAAAATAGAATGCGGGGAATTTTTCAGTTATTTTATTTCTTCTATAAGTGAATCTGTTTATGCATTCCGTTGATTGCAAGGAATCTTGTATTATGCCCTCTTAAGTAATTAATGTCCATAGTTTATTTCTACCACATAAAAAATGTTGCGATCATGAATTTGATTTTGAAATTAATATTACTTTCCTTTAAAAAAATTGTGATAATTCGAATTATTTTTTAATCGGGAGAGATATTTTAGAACACGTAATTCATATGGATTTTTGTCAAAATTTACGAAAGCATACATTCAGGCAAAATCCTTATGTCAGTTTCCGTAACAATGGTTGGTTGCCTACCAACGGCCGTTCGACTTGTATTATTTGTGACCGAAAAGTCACTGTCTGAATGTCTGAAGGGAACGTTTGTAAGGTTTTAGTTAAACTAACCAAGTTTTATTTTAATTTAAATCTTTTCTATCTCCTCTCTGTTTCAACTTCCTGTCAGAAGAAGCGCGCGGTTTCAGCTTATGCTAATTTTGAAGTACGGCCAAGTACTATTTAAGCCAGAGGTAGAAACCTCTCGGTGTGTGAGAGCTCAGACTCAGATCACGGTCACGCCGCTCAACGTTCGTCTGACCAGTTAGCAGCTTAAATTTTATAAGCCATAGTGCTTACCACGTGATTGCATTGTAAAACAAATTAAAGTGCGGTAGTATTTAGTATACCTTGCTACGCACCCTTTTCGGTAGAGGCCAACTTCCGCGAATTGCTCTGCGAAGCAAAGTTTAATTTAATTTCTATTTAGGTATTTATTTTAATTTATTTGATTGTTAAGTTCGACCCAAGAGCGGTCTTTTACGTTCTGTATCTCTCCCGAGTTGGGAAGTTTGTATTTAATAGTGATTGAATAAAAGAGGATTTCAAATCCCTTCACGTGCAGTTATTATCCAGCCCAGCAGATACATCAGAACATAGCGTACCTTCCGCTCCCTGTTCCAGTTCAGGACTGAATATTGGAGGTTAAGAACGCTTTACAGAATTTACCATGTTTCCAAAAAGGATGCACAGAACACTAAGTCCTGACACGTTCACGTGTAGTTCTAGATGTCATTACTGTCGTAGTCCTAAAGACAGAGCTCTAAAGACAGACTCATCAACTCCGTTCACACCTTGGAACAGGATTTAAGCCGTAGCCAAACAGAGTAGGAAGTTGAGTATGCGTAAAAGTGCAGCTCACTCAGCGAAATTGTCGCCCGAATGTCAATTCGTGTTTGTGTCGTTATGATGGGTCGATTCTTATACCAGAATGTCATAAAATTGAACAGTTAAAATTTGTGTGGACTTTGCATCACATTCTTCCTTCTTTATTTCGGATGTGTAGTTAGTTCCTTGCTAATTATTCTAGAAAAAGGAAAGCATCTGACAATTCAAAATTCTGTCTTTAACTACATACTAATGTAAAAAATTGTTTAGAGAGCCGATTGAAGCAAATTTTGATTACTGAGACACTCTAAACATCGAGAGAAGCCCAACAGTGGACGAGTGGATGAAATCGCTGAACTCTTGTAGTTCCATCAGGAATTAGAAGAATTTGATTGCATGTTTTTGTGGCCATAAAGTAATGAAGAACCAGTTACTGCTGGAAAATCTTGTAGGAAAGATTGTTTTCAAGACTGCTTGCTAGCTTGTATTCAGTTTTGTTTAATCATTTATTTAAATATTGATTGACCGTGACTCTTGTACTTTTATATTTTGTAATCCACTCATAATTTAAACTTTTTTTATGTAAAGGAACTGCGTTACAAACCAGAGTTTCTCAAACTATTTTCAAGCAGGTACTACGTTAATAAATTTAAATGTTCTGTAGATGAATTTACGCTTGTTCCTTTCTAAAGCAGTTTCTTAGTGCATATTTAAAAAATACAATTAATTAAAATTAACTTAATTTTACATTGGTATTATTACTTAATTAAGTTAACAGAAGAAAATTTATATTCGTTTTTAATAATTCAGAGTTATTAACTAAAAATTTAATAAATGTTGGTACTTACGTTAATGAGATGGATGAGCTTGCCGATTCTTACATAGCTGTTCTATGTTTGGATGTATACTGGCAAGAAGCATCGCAGTCATAGTGCTTTAAATCCCTCTTTTATTGCTAGAAAGTAGAGAGCGAAGTCCGTAAGTACTGTAACTGGTGATAAATTCATAGAATTTTAGTCTTAGGATAAAAAGTGATGGATAATTGCCATATGTAATTTCCAAACTCTTAGATTTTCAGGTATAAAATAAGGTAAAAGCACTTAATTTCAATTTTAGTTTTGATCTTTTTTTAGGAATCTAGGAGGATCGCAAAGAAGGCTTCGAGAGCAGCTGATGATATACCTGCGGCGAGAACCGCTTGTGGTCACCCCCCCTCCCATAAGTTGAGAAACGCTGTCATGAACATAGGACAAAAGAAGATTCAGATTTGCCTTTTAATAACCACCACTACAGATTTTAATTAAAGTCACAGTAACTGAAAATTCGTTTATTGCAAACATTTTCATAATCGTTTTAACCCTCCTGACCGAATTTTCCCAAATTACATCATCCTATTAATCTAAAAGTAGGAGATAATTTAATTAATTTAAAAGTACCAAAAATATACTTCTGGCAAAATTTATACCATTACTGGAAAATATATACCACAGATGTGGTATATTTTTCAGTGATAGTACATACTTGTTAAAGGAATTGATTAAATCTAGATTTTAAAAAATTTTTAAACATGGTTTATTTCCAAACCAACATTTGGGTAGTCGAATGCTATACAGACAGCATCACGGAGGCAATCTGAAGAATATTAGAATTTAAGCAAAATATATTTGGACCCGCCTTTTTTCTTTATTATCAATAATCTACATTTTCTGTCACTTACTGTTTAAAATAACAAGTCTAATGCTATTTTAAAAATTTTATCAAAGCCTCTCAGTATTATGAACTCTTGGGCAACTGAAGATCTTCTTTTCGCCGCATCATCTGTCATGCATGTTTAAATTCCTTCAAGAGAAACAAATTTATCTAAAAAACTGCCAAAATAACCTTCAAAACATAGTTCAAACACGAATAAAAAGGGTGTAAATTTAGATTTAGTCGAGCAACATCGGCCAGAACAACAATGCATGCATGTAAGTTCTTTTCACCAACTATACCTATGCATACCATTAAAGGTCTCTCTTCAGAAGAGAAAGGAAATGGTGAAGAAAAAGAAAACTGCTGTGCTCCTGCCAATTTCTTTATCTTTTCACTTAATTAGTATGTTAAACGAAGCAAAACTATAATTTACGATCTGAGAATTTTTATTTTTTATTTATTTATTCAACAAATTTTTTAACAGTAGTTTATTCCACGGGAATGTGGCACATAATCGAGCAAGTCAGAGCTCTTTCAAGGTCAAACTTTTCTTTTTCTGACGTTCCTGACAGTGACGCACCTTATCTATCTGTATAATGACGTCACTTTACTAACAGAAGTGGGAGAAGCAATAATTACTTTGGAATAGACTTATGACTCTATGACGTCGACGTCACCATGTTGGTTGACCTTGAACGAAAAGCAAACCTTGCAGTATTAGGGTAAGCCTTGTAGTACCTCGGGATCGACAATGTATAGAACAGGCACTTTTCTGCTAGCAGAATTGACAAAGCAGCTCAAAAACCGCTTTCGATTCCACGCACATGTCTGTGCTATGTCGGTTTCGATTCTGTGTTGTTACACTAAAAACAATAGTCTAATTAAATTATTTACCCTCTTGTTAATGTGCTACTGGTAATTACAATATTCAACGCCCATTTCACTAGCTTATCTGTACTATGCCGGCGTCGACGCTACACTGCGTCGATAGTATTCCTACGGCAATTCTGTGAAGTTGATTAATGTTGCATCAATTCTGTTGATATTATTAACAAAATTCATATTTTGTTTCATCGATCGCATGTCGATGCCCTTCTTATGCAGTGCCGATTACTCTAAGTACGAATGCTAGTCTATTCTATGTGTTCCGGTGTTCTTAATTAAACCTTTTACTTCTCAATTCCACTTCATTTTTGTAGTTTAGTTTTTCTTTCTTCCTTGGATATTTTCCCAATGTTTGTTTACTCAGTGACCCCTTTCAAAGCTTCATTTTTAGCGCCCTAGTTTACATACCAGTCAATTACTTAATTTACCTTTAAAATAATAATTAGCACTCCAGTACTAGAACTAAAATGTGATTATATGAAAATGACACTCTTGTACGTTAATTACATAGGCGGAATATGACGAGATAAAAGATAACAAACAACTTTGTTGCCGATTAGATATCTATACCCACAACGTTTTGGTTAATACTGCCAGTTTACAATGGAAGCAAAACGCTGCCGCAATCATGTATTAGATCAGAGTATATCAATATGTGACAACAAATGAACATGGACAACAAATGGTCTTAGAGGTCTGCCCTTGCAACCCTCCAAAACTTCCAAAAATAATAAACTATTAAATCTAAAACTCTTTGGAATATTTGGCAGACAATTTATAATTTTTAATGCCCATTTACTTTTCAGTGTTTCCATATTGCTGCTTGGTTACAAGTGAAAACATCGTGGACGAAAACGTCGCGGAGAAAACGACGCAAGGCGAAAACGTCGTCGTACAAAACAGAAAAGAAAGCAAGGAGAAAACATCGCAGTTCTTTAAAATAATGCATATTCGCATAATGATTTGTGAGCGCGAGGAGGAATGAGGAAAATTTTTGCTTTTACTCTTTTGAATTAGCTAATAAATTTTTGCTAAAAATGTAAGAAAGAAACTTGACCATTCAAACACTGAAAATTGGTAGAAAATTCATGCTTCTTATAGAAGTTAACAAAATGTTATTATCTGATAATCAATAAAAGCAATTTTATTAGAGGTAGCCACATACAGATATTCATCTTCCTTCTCTAATTTTTCTTAGATTATATTTTTTATGAAAAATTATCAATAAATCTTTATAAAAGAGATTATTAATAATGATCTTTATTAATTAACTATATAAATTTAAAATTATATTAACTGCTCTAACTAGCATTATTTTTCTACTCATTTTCAATTTTTCAATGCTCAAGTTTCCTTCTTATTTTTTCAACAAAAATTTATTGTATTAAAATTTATTGCATTGTTAAATTGTAAATAATTTATTTAAAAATATGAAATATAAAAGTAAAAATATTCCTCATTTCTTCTTGCACTCGCAAATCATTACGCGAGTATGCGATATTTGAAAGCCTGAAAACGCATGTTTGCGATGTTATTGTCATGCGATGATTTTTAGGTTCTTTATTTTTTAACACAATATTTTCGACGGCGATATTTTTAAATTGCGAAGTTTTTGAACCGCTTTATTTTCGATGACGATATTTTGTACCGCGATGCTTTAGAACTGCGATGTTTTCTCCTTACTTTCTTGTCTGGCACGATGTTACGTCATGAACCTTATAAGAAACAGACCAACCCAAATAGGTTTTTCTCCCTCTTCTGACACCTTCCCAGCTGTCCCCTTGACCACATCCGAAGGAGTTGGGACGACTTGCAGAAACTTAACAATGGTTGCCAATTGCACCGCGTACAATTTTCAAGAAAAGTTGGTTGTAGGGCTAGATGTTTTTATTTTTGAAACTGAGATTGATATTTAAATATTTAGCATGTTTATCAAGCATAATTAACGTTCCAAATAATTATAAAGCTGTTGCATGCTTTCAGGCCTGGATTTTTTTTTTAGCTTTTCCTATGCTGTAAGGAAATTAGTCACTACTTCTTTTAGATAATAATATTTTAAATTTGAACTAATAGAAAATTTCAAAGAAACAATTTTCTCCTACGATATTTATCCTTTTTATTGCTGTAAATAAGCAAAAAATACTAAAATGCTTAAAAATGAAATTCTGATAGTTTATAAGGTATTTCTCCCGCCTTCTTCGCAAGCTTTTGTGGTGTAGTGGCCAGCAGCTCGATGCGTGTTCGAGAGGTCCGTGGTTCGATTCCCAGCGAGGGCATTGTTCGTTTTTCATGTCTCCTGCTTTGAAATAACCTAATGACTCTACAAGTTCCTGTTTAAAATTCTAAATTGTACTGCTTCTTTAAAATTATGGGTGAATATTGCAGCATCTTTTTTATAAAGGAGTTTTATTTCAATTATATTTCATAATACATCATAGTGATAAACCCTTTTAACACCTTAATAATTTTTATACATTTATTCTAATATTAAAATTGTACTTAACTGTAATAATTAATAGTGTCAATATTTTAACGGGATTTTTTTAAAAAAGTTTATTTCTAGTTCTGCATAAGATTTTTTTTTATTTGCTGTGAATTGAATTTATTAGCCCAAAGGGGCGGTAGTCCAGAAAAGCAATTAGGTTCGAAACGGCATGAATGTCCGTTTCATTTTGCAAATTATTGCCACCAAATATTTTCGCCCTGTATTATATTTAAAGAAATTCAATAATCGGGTGGAGGATTACGTTATTCAAATTTTGAATAACGTAACTAACTAAGAATCGAACCCGGGCCTTTATGTACAGCAGTGAAAGTGGGTAACCACTACCCCATTTGGGCTGCAAATTAATACTTATTTACAAATTAAATATTTATTTAAAGAAGGTGCAATAGAATATAACCCACGGATATACAGGAAGCTATGCACAGAATTAACACTGCCAGCACTTAACTTTAAGCGCATATTATCTGCGCAAATGTCGTTGACATCTAAGTTGCAGTGAAAGCTGCTATAACTGATTGTATCCCCTTGTAGGACCCAAAACCATCTTCTCAGCCGAAAGAATGTGAAGAGATCAAAAATTGAACTAAAAAAGCCACCTTTATCACACAATCTTTGGAAACATTGCTTCGAGATTACTGTCTTTTCGCAGTTTTGGTGTTTCTTCGGCCTTGCGTTGGAAGAAATCCCCGTGCGTGCTATTGTATTGTAAATGATTAAAAGGCAAGTGGAAAATCCATGGTTCGAATCCCGGGGAAAGTGTAGTTGGTTTTTCAAGCTTCCTGAACCGAAATATCTAATGATATACAACACAGATACAGCTTAAACGTAACTCTATGTAATATTTTTTTATAATTTTAGGCAGTGAACAACGTTTATGCAGAGTGAAATATCAGAAAGTTTTATTATCTCAAGCACCGTGGAGACAGTCTCTAATGCCACCATCACGATCACGCTGGATTTTTTGTAACTAAGGAATCATTTATTTGCACATATATATTCAATAGTGTTAAAAAAGTATGATTCATGTGACAGGTTTACGCTCATGTAACTTTACGTTGGCACTCTTTGGGTAAGGTACTTCAAGAAAGATCCTCTGTTTATCAAGAAGCAATCTTTAGACTATTCAGTTTTATTAATGCTGTTTTGTTTTCGTCTTGTCCATGTACTATTTCATGAAAGAATGGTTGCCAGAGTCTCAAGGAGGTTGGACTTCTTCTTCCACCCCAGTTCTGAGCAAGAGCACTCCGGAAACACTACCAAAATGACCACATACCCTAGGTTTTGATGAGTCTGTCGGTGTAATTAATTCTCCGGGATTCGAACCCGGCTTTTCGATACCGCAGTAGGCTTCCCTAATCACTATACCGCCTGGGCGGCCAGTTTTGTTAACTGAAGGATGATTTAGCTATACGACATGCATTAAAGGTTAACTGTATCTGCTTTTGTTCAATTAACCTTTAAAACAATAATTAGCTCTGCAAGTATCAAAAACTAAAACGTAATTGCATAAAAATGACATTCTTCAGCCTTATTACATAAAATAGCACCAGACAAAATATGACAAGATAAAAATTAGCATACACAATAAACAAAACTTTGTTGTTTAGTTTCTCTAGATTTACGTTCAACTTTATCACAACGTTCAATTTGCAACGGAAATACTAACATTTAGGGTGTGTTATAAAATGATAGAGCCAGTCTTCAGGTGGTGCTTCCGGCATCCTATCTCTGATCACTTGGCATTATCTGTCATCATTTGGCTGTTAATCACTTATTGCACTTCGTTATTGCATTAGGAATGCAATAACGAAGGTACTAAGCCTAATAATTCTTCTTGTAAAATACTGTATTATGTATGTAAATAAATTATATGCATAAGTTAACACGAAATGTGAAGATTACTCTGGATTAATATTTCGAAACGCAATGAAACGGTAACGCAGTTACTACTGCCTAAAAGTACTTAACCAGAAGAGCAAGATTACGTTCTGTCTAAAGGCCAGCCTTTCTTCTTTTTTTTTTTTTTTCTTCATAAGGCAATGGTCTAAAACTTGAAGCTCAAGAATACATGTAAGTTATGAAATTTGTTGTAAATATGGTGATTACAGTTTTAGAGACATAAAGATATGAGATGAACTTAACGCGAGACTGCTATTCAAGGAAAAAAGAACTGAATAGACTGGCGTTTCGTCTTTGTCACTGTATGTTTTCTATGCCAAGTGGCGTGACTAGGCTAATGTGGGAGAATTTTTTACGTTGTACAATGAGCAATTTTTTTTTCTGCCAGACAACAGTTCGTGACCCTTCAGTATTATGAAATTTCAGATTTTCCGGTTAAAAGCAAATTATTTAATGATTAATTCCACATATTCAAATTACCTGGGATTAATGCCAGTCTAAAATTTCATATTTAGCGGTCAATGCGTTTGAATTACAAGACAACATACAGAACTTTCTTGCAGGTACCAACCTTTAGATTTCAGATGCAAAATAAATTTGAATTTCTCTTTCGTTTTATTATTATTTGTTTGTGTATGTTTTGATAAATGTTCAATAAATGAAATTCATAATTTACAGTTTTTTGTTTGGTTAAAAAATGCTTTAAAATGCTATTTATTTATTACAGCGGGGACTAGCATTTTTAGGCTTTCGCCATTATTAAGGGCAGACGCGCTGGGTACTTTATTATGGAGGACCTAATAGGCGGCCATCGTTACCTTGTATGAAGGGACATACACCAATAGAAGAGGCTCCCAACCCCAGGACTCGGTGGCGTTGCATTTGCAGTCAAGAAAGGAACATTAACGTTAACTGCGGAGGAGAAAATAAACGGCTGCGTTAGGGGTTATAAGAGGAGATATATTGTAAAAGAAAAGAGTTTTTAGGTCTCATTCAGCATCACTATATCAGGAATAAAAACTTGAATGGAGCTACAGAGTTCTCCGCTATTCTTCAGTTAAGTCCATAATGTATACAAAGATGTGCATGGTACCAGAATGGAGACAAATTATATAGGGTGTGAAAGTTTTGAAATGCTCTTTTATGTATTATTAACTAATTTGAATAGGGCACTTTTTTGGATTATTAATAACGTATATCTCCTTGTAATTGCAAATTAAATTATAATTATCAAATGAATTTAAAGATTATAATATTTATTTGCTTATTAACATTTCATTATTACATTATTTTCGTCCAGAAATTTCCTTCTTTCCCTGAGCAATACATGCATGTAAATCAAGAGGCTGAAAAGCACTACTGTAAATAAACAATCCGATCCAATTCCAGCTGAGCAGCACTAGAGCGCCACTCCCGCCCCGGTCAATGCAAAGGAATAAAATACCCTCAACATTATAAATTCCAAAAGTCACACGTCACAGGGTTGACATCGCCGTCCTTCTGCATTGACCAAGGTAGAATTAACTCCATACCTTCTCTGGGTTCGAACCCAGTCCCTTCGGTACCGCAACTGGCTCTCCTAACCACTATACCGTCTAGGCGGCTTTTTAAATTTTATTAAAACAGTGTTTTGGCCTATCAGCTGTTTTTAGATCATGTTTCCGGCCCGCATGCAATCTGAGTTTTGAGACCACTGGCACAAGGCATTACATTTTGATCCCAAATCCCACGAAACTCTAGCCAGCAATAACCTTTTATTTATTAAGTGCAGTAAATCTCATCTTATCGTTATCTTGCCTCTATTTATCACGTTAGTAAATTATAACCACTTGAACTGACATAGAAAACGATGAACAGATTGACAGTTTCAAATCGGAAGCACAAAGCATTCCTTCACACAGCAGCAAAATGGAGACTTTATTCTACTTAGTTGTTCGCAAAGCGCATGACAAATCCTTAACAAAAGCCATGACAAGGGGGGGGGACTAATTTTTATTGCCAAAAAAAATGCTCCGTGCAAGGCTTGAGAGGATGTAAACCAATCGGGCAGTCGGTAGAAACCTCAAAAGGGCCCTGCTAAAATAAAATACTTTCATCGCCTGTGACGCGTCGCAGGGCGTTAATGGGAGAAGGGAGGGTGAAGCCAGACATATGTCGACGTCACTCAAGCGTCAGGGCTGCTGTTGACAGAG
>KK113061.1:438529-483112 GCA_000611955.2 Stegodyphus mimosarum | reverse complement strand
GAAGTCCGTCTTCAGCAGCAGTGTGGGATCGATCAAAAAACATTCGTTAAGTTTTTTTGAGAGTTGGAAGATAAATATTCTTTTCTCCCGATCTTTCCCTTTTGCTTCGTCTACCTGTTAAGAGGAACGAAAATACAGAATTTGGGAAAATTCTTCAGATCATTTCGAGGATTGCTGCATAGAACTTGATGTTGTGTAACAAAGTCAAATACAGAACTGTAGCCTGAATATTGCTGGGAGGAATGCAGTTTTTGTGTTATGCGTATATCAGCATATACATTGGAAGAGAAATTTCTCTCTTTCTTACAGGCATTTATTCTGCATGTTTGTACAGCAGAATTATACACCAATTTTTTTTTAAGTTAATAACAGCTCACATATAACATAATGATTATAAAAGGATAAATATATAACAGTTGCAGACTGGTAAAAAACAAAACTGTCTTCATCATGTTAAGACCTCCAACCATATAGCAAGTCAACAGTAGAACTAAAAAGAAAGCATTTAAAGAACAAAAATAAACATCATTGCTAATAAATTTCCAGATACCGCCCCCCTCCCGAATTCTTGTACTTTTGGGAAAAGCCAAGTACGATGGTTAGAGTTTTGAGGCTTAAAAAATAGCTGACATTTCTTATCTGTCTTAATTTGACACTGTTAATTTATTACGTAACTTTACCTTAAAAAGTTTACTTGTTTACTATATTAAACAATATAAACATGATCTTTATCAATAAAATATTTACCATGAACAGTCTACATTATTTGTAGTTTATCAATTACCAAACATTCTGAATTAAATTCCAAGAAATTAATTTGCGCTTTTTTCTTCCTAGTTAATTATTTTATCAAAACAATGTAGTTAATAATAGCTTTTCTAAATACTTTTTCAAAATCATCATGTGTTTCCAGTTATTTTATCAAAAAATGTGACTAATAACTGTTTTGTTGTGAAAGCATCATTGGTTTCGTGAACATTCATGTTTTCAATTACTTATTAAAATAATATGATTAATAATTGCTTTTGTAAAAATTCTGCAAAAATATAATTTATTTCCTGAAAACATAAAATAAATTTGTTAATAAGTAAAAAATCTGACTTCAGTTATGAAGTCAGCTCTTTAATAGCTAAGAATTTTTAAACTTTGACGAAACAAAGTCATTGTTGATCAGTCTTCTTTGTCAATGAAATCTGTCCTTCGTAATTATGAAGCTAACTATTTAAAATACAAGAATTTCTAAACTTTTAATTATGAAGTCAGAACTTCTCTATTTTGGTAAAAAAATGTTCCATTTCATTCTATTGTTCCCTGTCAGAAGGCAATTTAGGCCGTCATTCTGAAACCCGCCATGCACTGCTTGGTTAAATTATTGGGTCGTTCAATACTGATTTCGGCTAAAACGAGTAAAGCGACAATACATTCTTTAATTGCCGGAATACGTGCATAAGTATTACAGGCAATTTCCATCCAGATGGATATAGCGTTTTAGTTTCGTAAGAAGCTTCCAGGAGGCTGCAGCAAAACATTCTTTTTAGAAGTACAGTAGACCCATTCATGAACAGCATATTGCAGTTCCTTGTTTCTGGTGAATGACAACCATGCAAGTTCTTTATTTTATCGATTATTGAAAAGTACATCCGATGCAACAATTCCAGGCAGGTTATCACAAGTTGTTTGTTCTCTCTGAAAGTCAGTATGCCTCTGGAGCATCCATTTAACAGAAATTTTACGCAGTTTAGTCGTGTGTATAGTTCCTCTGCTAGCACCTATTTTGTGATGTATCTATCTCATTGAAGATGTGCTTCAGTTTGTCAATATCGAGTTGCATGGCTGCTGAGCTGCAGCTCATGTACGCCTCATTACTGATCTACCACTGCTCATTCGTTTCACTACACTTTCATTCCTCATTCTCGACTTCCTAATCCAGTAAAACGAAGTTTCGCACAGAAGCTTTCTCACCACATATTGGCACTAGCTGCTAGTAAACTTAAACTGAAGACTGTTATTCAATAAATAAAAATTACCTAAAAAAATCTGAAAAGCGTTACGATTTTATATTACTCCCGAAGGGGCGTTTTTCTAACGTTTTGTGTGTTACCTTTATTTATTAAATATCTTGTTCTTCGCACTTAAAACATAAAATTCAATTCAACAGCAATATCGCAAAATAATTTAAACAGAGCGTATCTTTAGAATTTCCTATACATAGTCTCGCGCGCTGGAGATAAAAATGCTTTTTTTTAACAGTATTGACATTGCTCGCTTTGAAATCGTTGAGATTCTTAATAAAAATTCGTTAAAGTTTTACAAAATATGAAATAGATAATAAAACAAATTCCAAATTTTGTCTTCCAGATGCCCATATTCGAGTGGAGGATTACATTATTCAAAACCTGATGTCTCCAGATACCGTTGTTTTTTCACAATGCGAGAAACATGCATAAATACATACAGATTTTTCATTATTTAATTTCTTTAAATATAATGCAGAGCTCTAATATTTGGTGGCAACAATTTGAAGAGTAAAACACCATTCCATAGTGGACGACGCAAAATACCAAAACGAAATTAATAGTTCATCTGGGCAAATTGCCCCTTTGGCCTAAAAGTATGAAAATTTCTCGCCAAGAAAATTATAACTAATCGGAATGAATTTTACGTGTAAACCCAGTATTTGTCGCATAAAAATAAAAATATAGGAACTCTGGAACAAAGCTTGATAACAAACATCCAGGAAATGGATTTGAAATCTCTTAGAATAGAAAAGAAATTCCATAATGTTCAGTATCAAAGTCTCTGTAACAAACAGAAACAAAGCGAGAAGAAAAAAAAAAAGGTTTGATTATTTTTTATCTAATTCAAAACTTATTTGGTTAGCATTTTAATTCAGCTTTTATTTTCATTTTTATTAATTGTTAAATTAACATACCTAAATATATTAAGATGTTAGATTTTAAATTCCTTGTTATGTATGAATTTAAATAAATTCATATGTTCAGTCACATGAAAAAATGAGAGAAAGGAACTTGATTTAAAAATTAAACCTTACTATAAATATACATTAAAATCAAATTGTGATTAATCATTCCTATCATTCTTTTCTTTTCTACACTAAAAAATATTTCATTTCTAGATGTAGTATTCCGCTATCTTCGTACTACAATTCGGCTCATTTAAATAAGTCTTCTTTCAAAAGCAAAACACATTTTCTTCATGTTGTAAAACATAGTTTGAAAAATGCAAGGTCATTTTACAAATGAAGATGTCCTATATTCATTAAATATATATGTCTATCTCACGCCAAGTAGTTACATTTTTGTTTCCTTATATCTAGCTAATTTTACTTGAAAATAAAAAGTATTTCTTTTTTAAATGGATTCTGAAATTCCTTTTCAAGAAGTAATCCTAATCCTAAGCAGATTTGTTAATAAGAAGAAATATAAGGAATTTCATCATCATTGCTATAAATATCAGATTAGAATTAAATATAGTAGTTCTTAACTTTTGTTAGCTACTAGAAAGAGCTTGTTATACAATACATTAAAAACTTCAAATCCTTATTTCATTCAAAATAACTAAGTAGCAAAATTGATTATTAGCTGCTTAAATAATTATTTATTTTTAATGCACGACTCTTTGTTCACTATGTTTACATTTTTAGTTCTATCTATTGTGAAATTATCGTAATATTTACATATTATTTGCATACTCATATATTCTTATTAATATTTGCATACCCATATCATTATGATATTGATATAAATTAAAATTCATTTTACATATCGCATTTCCTTAAATATTTTTCCCCTAGCCTTTTTGCGTATGGTTCTGAAAATTTTAAAAATATTCGCTCAATATTCTGCTGGTTTACTTCAAGAAATAACCCAGCCCACCAGCGGCCGAGCGGTAAAGACGCTGAACACTGGTAGTTCGGTTCAAGTTACAAGAAAGCAGAAGTGAAGCTATCTTATTGAGATACTTCACTGCGTATGTTACTACGTATTTTTATCGGAATGCAGGTTTCTTTTAAAGAAATCATATTGTGATAAGCATCTGTAGTTTATCCATGATTACTTTCTCATTTGTTATCTTCTCACTCAGTTTAATTTCTGGAGAAGGCGGTTATGTTCTCACTGTAACCGCATTCTCCGCAAATTAAATTATTCACATAATCTTCCCCTCTCGATAGAAGGACAAAATTAGTAAAAAAAAAGGAAAAAAATACGTACGGCAAAACGGTATTTATTTGTATCAGAATTTCCCCTTTTTTTATTCATCGCATTATATACGATTTTCCAATTCATGCGAATATGACGACGCATTTCTAATGTACTATAAATAAAACATTAATTGACAAAACAAATTTACAAATAAAAGAATTTTTTTATTATTTCTAGAAAAAAATATTTACACATAAACTGCAATGCTGCTTACAACGTGACCAGAAAAATTCAATGAAGAGCATTAATTTTCATATTTGTATGTATAATAATATGTGCAATAAGATTTATATGTACAATTACACACGTCTATGCTATGTAAACAGTGTTCAGGTTATACATCTATAGCAAAATGAACATAACAATGCACGAAGACTGCAATTTAACCGACTTAATCACTGAATATACTACCTATCAATAAATAAACAGAAATATCTTTGCAGTGTTAATTTTTGCAAAACAGATGAACGTTTATTTAAAACTGTAAAAAATTTCATAACAGTTCAACAATTCATTATCTTACTGATGTAATATAAGCACAACAGCAGATGACAATGAAGGTAAAAGAAATGATCAAGTGTAGGAAGAATGTAATAATTAGTTAAATTTTTATCTTTGAAATACTTTTAAATAAATAAAATACACATAATTTCATAAAAATGTTTTCATATTTGAGCTAATAAAAATATTTTCATTAAAAACTCACTTCATCTAATTCCCTTTCTCGGAAGAGAAGAAAATAAACAATTTCATAATTTAACGATTAAATAGAAATATTTAGCAGAACTGATTTTCTAATTATTAAATACATATTCAGGTTTGTTGTTTCACAGAGTGAATGGACAATATTAATTTTATAACAAATTGATTTCTTCATACTGCTCTGTAACAGACAGAAAATTAATTTGAAAAAAAATAGAGCGTGAGAGATCATAAGACAAAAAATTTTTTCCTCGGATTAGGAAATATGTATTTAACGAGTTTCTCAAAAAAGAGAGAAAAAACAAGTTATATTAAGATTCATAATTTCAAAATCTTAATCAGAAAAGCCTACAGAAATTTAAAATAATTAACAAAAACAAGTACAACTTTAACCAACTATGCTACTTGAAATAATTGTAAGCAGAAATGGAACACAAATTTTCAAAATCTGGAAATTCTGAAGCATTTCCGCTGCTTTGTGGTGGAAGGGAGAATTAATTGAGAAGGTGAGTGTAACTATTTTTTAATATTTATATAGTATACATACCAAATTAAAATCCCTGGAAATTATTCTTGAAGTCATGTTCTAACACTGTATTACTATTACAGGATGGCTTAAGAACCGTATTATTTATACTCTAATTTCACAAGATTATTTTATAATTTAGATAAAAGTACTGAAAAGCAAAACATGATATACGAGTACTTTTTTAGTTCAGCTGAAATGTTTACACATTGATTAATGCCATTTTGTTTAAAACAAAAGGAAATGGTATACCATGTGTGTGTGTAGATTTAGCTGATGATAGTTTTATTACTACACCAAGAATTTATCGAAAAGCTCCAATAAGTGAAAATTAAGAAATATTTTTCTAAAGAACATCGCTACGCAAATTCTCTTCAAATAAATTAATCTATTGATTATTAAAATTAGTTATAAACATTTAACAATAATAACAGAAACAACCACAGAAGACTTTTTTTAATGTAAATTTTACTTAAAATATTGTAAGCACTATTTGAAATAACAAACACAGACATAGTGTTGCATTAAACAGTTAAATTAATAAACGAATAAAGATTCTGGCAGCAAGATGAATGATATCGAGAGAAGGATAATAAAATACATAACATTGTATGCACAACTATTTCTGATGATTTAACAGAAAAAATATGAGTTTATAACATGGCACATAAATAAAAGCTAAACAGCAAAGTTAATATCCAGCTGTAAAACAAATGTAATCTCTGTCACACACATTGCTTTAGATTTTTATAAAGAAGTGTAAAGGAGATATGCAAATGCAATTCTGTACATATTGCTATAGGACACAATTCCTGATCCATGATTAAATTAAATCCACTTACGTCTGAATCTAATTTAAACATAGTAGAAGGTACTGGATATTTAATAATAATTTACAACAAAGGCAAAATATTCTTGTCCAAGAATTAATCATGTAACTGTTTCAAATTACATTTAATAAAAATATAAAAAATACAATTATTCTTTGCTTATAATCCCCACCTTTTTGCGTATGGATTACATTCTAATTTTTTCAACAGTTCAATTTGTAAATGAAATTAGTACTGCGATAAGTATCATAAGGCTTTTATAATGTCAAGCTCAATACTCTGTTCCTTTATTATAACTACTAAAAGTAAATTGAGGATTTTTGTGTTTGTAACAATATAATTCTTTCTGTACAACTTATATATATCGAAGAGACATATACAGGAAGCATCATTAGCATAAACAGCTAACAGAAGAAAGTAGATTAAAAAAAAAGCAATTTTAGACTGGTCACATTTAACTTCTAAAAATGATAAATAGTTTGAGGCACAACCCTTCATATTATGACATTTGTTAAAAAACAAATACGATAGGTTAGTAATAATACTGCTTTTGCATATCTCCAGTCAATAGATATCACTACATTTTAATTAAACTATTTTTCTATTTATAAACCAACAAAAAAGAATTATATAAGTCTAACCTATAATTTATTACAATTCGATATATTTATATTTATATATAGCATTATATACAAATTTCGGAAAGATGTCTTCTCTATTATCCTTTTCCATACACTCCACTGTATGGGTTATAGAAACCTAATCCTGGATGTCCTAAGGGAGGTAAAGGAGCTGAAGACAAAGGGGATAGTCCAGGAGGTTTATAGGGATGATATCTCCCAGCTGCAGATAATGAGCTGACAGGACTCAGACTGGTTGGGTAGGTCCTTCTAAGGCCAGCCGGAGTTGTGAGAGAAGGGGTGGTGTACAAGCCACAAGCATCCATGGCAAGAGCCGAGGGAAGGCTGACCCCAGAAGAGTAAAGAGGCAAAGCCCCAGTTGTGCCAGAAAGACTGGTGTGAGTCCTTAAATGTTGAAGAAGTTCTTCAGATGATGCAAATCGTTTACCACAGTAAGTGTCACCAACCATCCAACTACAAACATTAGGCCTCGGGAGAACAGATGATGCAAAAGCAGAAGAAGCAGGGCTAGCAAACCCGGGCACCGGATATCCAGGTAAACCACCAGAGTAGAGTCCGGACATGTGAGCAGCTAATCGATCTTGCGCATAGGGTAACTGAGCAGCAAGTTGGCAGTTGGTACAATAGGGATCACGGCAAACGGGTACGAACGTCGTGGCGCCCCCGGCCGCGGCACTCTTCATCCTGGCATAGTTCATGTAAGGCGTGAGGGCGGACCCGAAAGAATAGCCAGCGCCTTTCAGAGCTCCGGCAAGTGGATAGGTTGCAGCAGCATCAAGTGGGATGTGACCAGCAACAGGGCTACAACCGGAACAGTTAGCCAGAGCAAGAGGATTCAATCCATTCAAACCAGCTTTATAATTGCCAAGTCCACCAAGAGAACTCGTGGAGCTTCCTTCCTTGCTGCTTAGTAAGCCCCCACTGCTATCCCTCGAAAAGTCAAGTCCAAGCGATGAGGAACTATAAACAGGGTCACTGGATGAGCCACTTGCAGGAGGTCCAGAAGACGATAACGTCGTCGACTGGTGCGAATCGTGACTAGAAGAGGTTGCTGTGCCTGCTGCTGAGGACGTTGGCGTTTTTTCACCTCCAGATTTCGGCCTGTGGTGCAACCCACTGTCTGGTGAATGCACGCTAGCAGGAGTTGTCCTCCGTTCTACAGAGGACCGTCCCATTAACGGAGATGACCTGCATTCTGAAGGAGTGTTCCTTTTAGAACTGCTTCCAAAAGCGGAGGTCTCTTCGCCTCTAGATGTTCTATTAGAACTAGTCAGAGAAGATGCAGAATGAACACTTGTTGCTGGACTGCAGGACAGCACATCCTTCTCCTTAGTTACTCGGATTTCGTCACTGCTGCTGCTACTGCTACTATTGCTGTTATTGCTCCCAGTATTACTGTTCTTGTCAGAAGAGGATGATTTAGTAGTTGGCTTTTCTGCGCCGATGTTGCTGCAGATCTGCACTAAAAGAGCCAAAGGACTGGTTTTGCAGTCAGACTGAAAGAAAAGAGAATGATATTTAGAAACCAGAATGCATAGATATTTTTAATAAATTTATTTTTATGAAATATAATCTATCATTTCATTATCAGCATCTTTTCGACTTCAAATGGTAAATACTAAACTTAACAAACACGAAATTTAAGAGTTCAATAAATAAACGCAGATTTAGGATTACATAACCTACTGAACAGACTAATAAACTTTGACATAAGTTTAACGAAAAAAGGTAACATTTTCAAGAACCATTTCAGAGTTCTACAACACTTTCACGATTTGCGAACATCCAAATTTTTGTACTATGCTTTCTGATTCCATTTATTCTGATTATATGTAGGGAGAAAAAATAAAAGTCAGTAATAAATTTTATTGTGTGATTAAGCATATGCTTCGAATGAAACATAACAAAGCACATCAAAAGGCATTAAAAATATGATAAGATTTCTTATATTTTGAAGGTTTATAATTACTTTTCTTGAGAAAATTTCTTACATCTTATAATGCAGCAAATACTGGCGCTCCACAATATATTATTAATATTCGTTAAAGACTTTATATTCAGATCTACGCTACACATATATAAATGTATACAATTTAGCGTCTTTATTCCCTTCACACACCTTCTTAAACGAAACAAATCTTTTATACAACTTAACATAACTCCTACGTTTGTTTAGTCAATGTAAAACGAAGGGAGAATAAAACTGAATAACACTAATTAGGAATTTCTGAATCTTGATCTATATACAACCATTAGTAAACATACACACACACCCCTAACAGCTTTCCTACAACAATGGAAGGAACTCGCAGCAGCTGTGGCTATTGACAGGCCACAGCAAATCGAACGCAGGGATTTGACTAGCTGCATACTACCATCTCTCGTAATTCCAGAACAGCAAGTCTCCATCCAATACAGCAGAGGGTTACAAAAGTAATATTTTATTATAACTATACATAAGCACAAATTCCGCTCTTTTATTTTTTCATTTATTTACTTACTATTTTTTTTTTCTTTTGAGAAAGTGTAATCGATAAAAAGTGACCAAAATTATGGCGGATAAGCGTTTTGCTATGAACTCGATTTCTCAACGCTGTCAAATATGTCGAGGGTGTTTCCTTTTTCTTTCTGGTATTGACTTGGGTTTTTTTAGGAGGGAAGGGGGGACAAATAAAACAACAAAGTTATGGTCTAACAAGAGAGTTATTGGATTTATTTGACAACGATAACAACGGCAGAACGTTTTCCGATGCAGAATCAGCGTAATTTCTATATGTCGGCCACAATGGACAGCGTGGTCAATTTTTTAGCTCCAGAAATATCCCACTCCCCTTCGTTTATAAAGCTACAATGTCTCAATATTGACTAATACATGACGCGAATTGAATTCTGAGTCAGTGGGAAAACACGCTGAACTTCTTTTACTATTTATTCTTCAAGAGCAATATTTTGGTTTTAAAACGCGAGTTCAATTTCGCTGAATGAAATAATGTGGCAAAATGACTTCTCCAAACTGAAAGTATTAAAATATCATGCAACTTTTTTCATGTTGCAAGCGCAATGGCACTTCACAACGCGCTTCTTAGGCATCTTAAGAACAGTGATTTGAATCCCACCGAGAGCAGAACTGTTTTTCCCGTTTCTCGGTTTCGAAAAATTTTAATAGTTCTACAAGTAAATCAGATATACCCTCACTGGGATTCCAATCACTGACCTTTCGATGTCAGCCGAATGTGCAACCAGGTACATAATGAAAGAAAGCACCCTCAAGAGGGGCGAGTCTTAAAATCACAGCTCATTTCCCCCCCCCCATTATTCGATTAAGTTCTTAAGATACTCACAATGAATTGCAATTATCGTCATATAAAAAATGTAAATTTAAACGGTTAATTTTGAAATCTTTCTTGGGGAATAATTTATTCTTTTTTTTGCACGCAATGTACAAATGATACTGTCTGATAAGCTTAAATCATTTAATTCAGCAACATCAGTAGGTGCTCTATATGCACCGATGCTTTATACAAAAGCTCTAATTATTTGAATACATTTTTAATACTTAATACAATATATTACAAGAGAAGATAAAAAATATGAACAAAAATTATTATACAAGAATTCAGCTACGTGTTACATATTGCGAAAGTTTAAGGATTCCAACGGCGTTCAATGGTTAAAGGCAGCTAAATGAGTTCGATCCAGGTTCGATATCAAGCGAAAGGGGTGGCTGCATCGTTGGTTTACTCCATGGTACAATGTGAATACGAGCCATTCACTTTCAGAAAATCTACCACGAAGGCATTCATCCCCTTATGCAGATGTAGCCCTTGTGTGCTTTGCTGTATACAAATAACTAATCAACCAAAGCTGAGTACGTTTCATTTTTTCTGTATTTTCTATTTTCCGTATTAATAAATGAGTCAGGTTGTTCTCATAATTGCGTTCTTAAAATTGTAATGATTATCAAATCAGAAAAAAACACAGGCTACATTTTATTGGCATAAATTCCGTAGCATTTCTGACGCAATACGCAAGAAAATAAAGAATAATAATAAATTGGGCCAAAAAACTTCAACGCCAAAGAACTGTCCGAAGTTCTAATCTGTAATCAAAATAAGCATCAGAACATAAAAATCAAGGTATCCTGATTTTATTGAACACGCTCATACAAAATGATTCAGCTATATTACTGCTTTTGTACCAATTCTCTCTCTGAATTATCAGAAACACTGCTAAGTCGCCTTATCTAATGAGGGCAATATTTAAATTGACCTTTTCAATACAAGACACATAATTAATGCGAAGCTCACAATAACGATTCATTACAATCACTAGAACCATGGAAACATTTTTTTTATATCTTCGCTATCAGCTATGAGTGATGCAACAACGAGACCCGTTTATAATAGTTCTATTTATTTTATGCCCTCTGTAGATTATTTGACTCTTATCAGCAGATTATTAAATTCGTAGACTACCAGTAGACTTTATTAAGCACTATAATAATGCCCCATCTGAAAGCAATAATTTTTTTTTTAATTGCCGAATGTGATGGTGCTTTATCTCAGAATATAAACAGGAATAAAAACTCTATTAATACGCGTTGATGGAATACCAAATTAAGTCAGGATACTTTACAGTTAATCTTTTACACTTTATATACTAAAATCTAATTCTCAACTAACGAGACATGAATTAAATTTTCAAGTTATTAATGTCAAAGAATTTTATTTTCAAGTTTATTAAAATCATTTCCACAGATGTTCTCTAGTACTCATGACATATAGGTATCAAAGGTTCTCAACAAGGGTGGATTTCTCTGCTTGGAAATGTAGTCAACCTCATACTTACCTCTTAAGTACAATTAGTTGGTGAAAATAAAAAACTCTATTCATTCACGTTTTCGTATTTATCACCATTTTTCTATACTTTTTCTTGTTTTGTCTGCAAAACACATTAAAAAAAATGATCTAAATTAAGATAAATTTATTTTTCGAGTCTGGGTAAAGAGGGAATGATAGTCTGACTATTGGGGGTAAAAACGGGTGCATAGGGCAAAAAAGTTTGAGAACCACATACATGATTCAGATTTAAATTCTCCATCAAGGCATGACTGTGGTAATTAAGTCTATAACAATGAACGAAATAACAGAATAATTGAAACGGCAAGCTGAAATCATGGAAATAAAACAAAAGTAGCTGGATGGAGTTATGTAAGTTTTGGGGCAGAGTCTATGCAAATTTGATTTTTATTACTGAAACAGAAATTCCTTCCATAGTGATTCTTAGAAATATAAGAAACTACCTTATATCTATAGCTTTTTGTTCTACATATACGTCTGTAATCATATCAATAAATTATACACATCTCTAAAGTAAACAGGTAACTAAAGTCAAGCAATAAACTTATCAGTACAATGCTGAAGATAAAATAAAATTTACCATAAAATGCTTTAAAAAAGCGGTTGGAAATATGAAAGGGAACTTATATTTACACTTTTATCGTCGTTTTACGTTCTCTTATGCTAATAAGCAATGGATATAAAAGGTTAAAACAGGAAGCAATTTAATCAAGATTGGGGGGAAGAGGGTAAAAAAAGAAAGAAAATTTTTATATATCACATATTCCTGAGCTACAAATTCGGTCACAAGAACCATAGTGAAAATAACGAAGACGAAACACTTCTCTTTATAACCACTGTACATCATATACACATACAAAGATTTACACACATGCTTTTCACACATTTTACGATGTATACACATGATAGCATGAGATTGAAATCAGTACAATAACTTATCGTAACATGCGCGCTTTTCTTCAGTCATAAATCATTTATATAAAAACAAATATACCTGCCAATAAAATTCCTTGCGTTTCATCGATCAAAATCATAATAATTATACATTTGTCTTAGTTATAATTAGTCAATAATAATTATTTAGCATTACTTGTTAAATTATTTAACAAGAAAAATAATACTTTTCACAGACCATAGAGAAAAAACAATAAGCCCCTTGTAAAGTTTCGAACAAGAAAGGGAAAAGTAACACTCGAATTGATAATTTGACAACTGGCATGACATCGTATCACATAAATAACCATGGAAACAGTGTACTAAATAACACAACCGTTGCTGACAAAATAATAAGTCATCGGAAAGCAGACATTTCGCGGCGAACTGACAACCTGCGTAAAAAATGCTTTGAAATAAAGCTTTTGCAATCCTTTAAAATAAACTTAAATCTCTTTTACAGTGCCAATAGTTTAACAGCCTTATTTTTAAATACTACTAATAATAAAACTCTCCGAACAAAAATCATTTGATATGAAAATGCTTAGATATAAAAGATAATTTTCAAAAATATTCAAGGGTTCTAAATTAAAGATTAAGAAATATAAGAAAATAAATATATAAATAAAAGGAAATAGAAAGTGATAAAATAATGGACTGCTTCCCCTCCTCCCTTCACGAGGGAATAACATACAGCTTACACAACAGATTTTGATCTTACGCAAATTTCTCAAATTCTTATACCTAATTAAAAGCATACACTGAACTGTCTTCGCATCATAAAACACAAAATAAGGTTTCTGATCCAACAATTCTCGCTTCTTAGGCACTTTACAGCCAAAATTTCGTTGCGTAATATTTACTCGAAAATCCACAACAGTTAAGAAATTAATTTTATGTTAATGAGGTAACAGACATAATTAAAAGTACTCAAAATGTTAAAACATACAGCGGTACAGATAAAGAATCCGATAATAGAGGTAGGCAATACCTCTGGTACAATGAAGACATCAGAACTGCTGGCATGGTCGCAGCTGGTTTGTACCTCATGGTTATGAAAAGCAAGAGCGAATTGCTGTGTCCACAGCGTAAAAAACCTTTCACTCTGACGTATGATACATCATCATATATGAAAGTACATCGTATTTACGTTATGATCAGACGGCATTCCATTTGGATTTCATGAAACTTTTATCCTTAAGTCATATCTCGTACTAGACAGTGCCATAGCTATATAGCAAGTTTCAAGACAGCCCCGCCTATACATTTTTTGGGGGGGGGGAAGGCTATTGAGACATATGTCCCTAACCAACATGTGTTAATAAGACATTGTCTAGCACAGGCAAAGATATCCAAGTCTCAACCTACACAAGTTGATTAGTTTAACAGGTTATATAGAACAAAGAGATAAAAAAGCCACACCCACACACTTCTTCAGCTCTTAACGACCGAGACATGCCATGCAGCAACAATGCACGTGCATAATAAGACACTGATTGAAGCGAGAGAACATTACCAAGAACTACTTATAATCAAAACAGAAATGAAGTACTGGAGCATCAAACAAACTGCCTGATATTTACAAACATTCATTAATTTTGGAAGCTAATATATTTGAGACTACATACAACTCATGCGGCAAAGGCATGCTTCACTTGAAGTGTGATTCAAAACAAATTACTAAATAATGAATAATACACAATGATTTTTTTAAATTGTGAGCACTAGCCATTTTTAGGCTTTCGCCACTACTAAGGCAAGAAGTGGTGGTCATTTTATCATAGACGCACCTAATTGGCAGCCACAGTTATCTCCTATGAAGGGATAGACAATTTACAATCATGCCTTCTACGGGATACGAACCCAGACTCTTCGTTATGGTGGTCGGCTCTCCTAACCATATAGCTTCTGGGCGGTTATAAATAATGAATATCAGTTATAAAGTGCAACTAATCTTTTAACTAGTTCTATTGATTACTTTCAAGTTTCAGTAGCGGAAATAATATTTTGGGGAAAATCATTTGCTTAATTTTTATAATATTTTGGTGTTTTGTTTATTTCACTTTGCGGAACCACGAATTTTGGAATTACGCATAAGCAATCAATACAAGTGTAAATATTCATTTCGCAATACATCAAATCTGATGCCGAATTTGTGCTACTATAATGTCAAATATGTACAAAATGTAAGCCATTATTTTAGTACAGTAGCTCATGCTTACTGTCAAGTTATTTTGACACATGTGAAAATAATATTTTGTTTGGTACAGGAAGTTCTATAGGAACTACGAGAAGCGCAAACTAGATATCAATTAACCAATACCATGCCTGCGAAGAAAAACCAGATTTTTTTCGTCTCTAACGCCCTTGATATTCTGAGTCAAAGATAGCACAAGACGCACAGCAACCAGTTGCGAGCTGTTTGTCATCGTGATAGGATGATGGGTGGCTTGTTGAAAGGACACCAATATGGTAACATCCAATTTCTCTTAACAGAGTCAGCATAAAAATTCAAGGCACCCCTTGTCAAGTTTCTATTTTCAGCTCAGGAAATAGTACATTTTATTTTGGGGACACGGGAGTGGATGAATTAATTTATGAATACATGAAAAAGTGGATAAGGTGATAAATGGACCAGCACCTGTTCTTCATGCCGTCGCTTTAGGTTGACAGCTGCAATCCTCCCGATTTAAATTATCTGTTTGTGGTTTTGCTTTGCGGCACTCGGGGGGGGGGAGGAAGGAAAAGATTTACACAAAGCGGCGAAGTTACAGCGTGGTAACCACATAAATATTATGTGCTAACAACTAACAACTTGACATTTCTTTGGCTTTAAGAAAAGTAACGAAGTTTAAGCAGTGACACCAGCTATCTCTGGATCAACGTGAGACAATATCTTCTTTAAAGAAGGAAATGGTGCAAACTGTAACTGATGTGTCACTTAAGACTCCGAGCCGAGATATTTATTTGTCAACAAAGGAAAGAGCATAGGGAATAAAAACTTACGGTCATATACGTACTGGGGTACAAAAAGATGGAGGGGAAGAATAAAGCTTTTTACTTCTCTTAGCCCATAGTAAAGCAATAAATCAACACATTTTCCCTTCCCCTAAAAGGGAATTGAAAGATGGAATTCTATAGATCAGAATTCAGCTAATGTTCTTTACTTACGCATAGCAAACCCATTGACGTTTTATAGAGCTTTGAATTAACTGAACAACCGAATTCATTCCAGTATATACCGGACAGAACTTGAATGCTAAAGATACTAAGTATCCGCATCATTATATCATGCACCTACAATGGATAGGAATTAAACAATATAAAAACGGTACAAATCCGTTGTTTTTCAATGTTATATGTCAGCGTTTCTTAGTCTTTTTGATAAGTAGAGGAGCCCTTTTTAATGTGGAACCCATGAGTTGTTTTAATGCAATATTTTGTTAATAGATTATTTGCAACAAACTGACAATTATTTCAAAATTAACTCGGAAGTTCTTAAAATAACGGATTTAAACAACATTTTTAATTGTAATGAGATAAGGAGTACTGCTTTTTATAATCGCAGATATACTTAATATTATGCTTTATGGATGAGAGCTCAATTCTCAAGTCAGATTCAATATTAAGTCCTTTGCGGCAATTATTTTTTGTCGACACATAAGCTGTGAACCACGTTTCGCAGCACTTGCAAATTGCAGTTCGTGTAGTTGCAAATGGCAAAGACAGTGCAGCTGCAAATGGTAAAGTTGGCAAAAGTGACATCACAGCATTCTGTGACAGTTGAGGGTATTCATGTTTTAAACTGTATCAGAATTCCACTAGCGGCATTAATTCAAAGTTTTCTTGGAATGATAAATCCCATGCCATTTCAATAACAGTTTCATATTCTTCTGTTGCCATGGTCGAAGGTCTTGCATTGACAATACATTGGTTTTTAATACACAATTCAGTTTGATATTTAACCTGACATTTGCAAAATACTGATCAACAGTTTCACTCAAACTTTTCAGATGCTGCATAATATCTTCAATAAATTTCTCTTCTGTTTCAAGCCCTTCTAAATGAAAAGCCGCCTATTGCTAGGAAGCAATTAGTCGCTGAAGAGCGCGCTTTTTGTCCGAAATTCTAGCTTTTTCTTGGAAAGCAAGAATTTTTTAATGAGCAATAAATACATTTGTTATTTTGCCCACAAAGCCTAAATTAAGTTCACTGATCTTGGTAAAACTGATGTTGCTTAAACAGCAATTTTAAGTTGACAATTTTGATCAAATAATCGAATTTCCGATCTAAATTGTGTTAAAACAAATATTGAAAGGTTTCAGATTTTAAATTACGTCCAAAGAGGCGTTTTTTTTAGAAATTTTGTGCGTTACCTTTATTTATTAAATTTCACGTTCTTCGCACTTAAACCATAAAATTCAGTTCCAGAACAATATCGCAAAATAATTTTAAATTGAACATATTTTTAGAATTTCTGATACACAGTCTCGCACGTTGGAGACAGAATTTTTTTTTTTTTTTGTACAACGTTGCCATTGCTCGCTTTGAAATCCTTGAGTTTGTTAATGAAAAATTTGTTAAAGTTATACAAAATATGAAATTGATAATAAAACAAATTCCAAATTTCAAATTCGGGCTTCCAGATGCCCATATTCGCAGTAGGATTACGCCATTGATGGCTCTACGTACCGTTGTTTTATCACAATGCGAGAAACATACAGACATTCATACATGTTCTTCATTATTTAATTTCTTCAAATATAATACAGGGCGATAATATTTGGTGGCAACAATTTGGAAAGTGAAACATTTATTCGTAGTGATTCGACGCAAAATCGCAAAACGAAAACAATAGTCCCTCAGGAACAAAGTCCCTTTGGACTAAAAAAAATGTATTTCGTTACTTAGCTAAAAAGTATAGGTTAGTATCTTTTTCCTTGAGATAACCGTCTGATTTTATTACGTAAAAGAGATGTACGTACACTTCCCATGTCCTCATATAGTATTTTAAATAAACGATTATTTAGTGGCCGAGATTATATGAAGTTAATTAGACTTTGACGACCATATCATTTTAATTTTATTTTCTTGCTTTTATGAAAAAAAAGGTTCGTAAGTGTCACGGAACCCTAGAGTGATCTCCATGGAACGCAAGGGTATTGTTACTGAATAAGTTTCTGAAGGAACCATTTTATAATACTCTGTTTACTTACCTTCGATTATCATTCAGGTACATATACAATAACATGAATGTTATCATTTCCAAAATCTTAAAATTCTCGTACCTTAAATGACTTCTATTGCAATTTAAGCTCATCACTATATTTGCAAAATGCTGCAGCAAACTATTTTTTGCATGTCATTAATTATGAATACTCATAACTTAGTTTTGCCGTCATAGTTCAGTGCATTTCAAGAGACAAAAAGACAATTTTTTCAAGTAATTTTTGCGCAAGTACCTTAAATAAAATTAATGCAGATAAATAACTGAAGAAGATTTAAACTCTTACATCTTACTTTACTGTAGCTCTGAATTTACAACTAACGTCACTAAAAAGCCAGACTTTTTATATCAATCCGGACATAATGACAAAATTAGCGCCACTGGTTATTACGACACAAGTACTTACCATTATTACTAAAATTATGTATAACAAGCTTCATAAAAATTCAGATAATAAAATTATTAAATATAAGCATCGGAATTCAAACGCGAAATAATCGTATTAAATTAATTTTTTCAGACTAGATTGCACATGATATCTGTCGGATAATACTGTACCGTCTGACGGATATACATGAACCTGAACCATCCAGTCAGTTCCGCATATTAGAAAGAGCCTTGTCACATATTAGAAAGTGTGAAATATACGGCCTTGTCACAGCCGTATATTTCATACGCTCACGAGAAAACTGTATGAATTTGAAAGGTATGTTAAGAGGACGGTATAGTTTATATTTCAGAACAGATATGGATCAAACTCCCTTTCAGATGCAGTGTGCAGTCGAATACCAAAATTTAGAAACTTCCTGTGATTAGATATTTATATTGTTCTGCAACTAGATATTTATACTGTTCTAATAGAAACTTCCAGAGATTAGATATTTATATTGCTCTAAAAGCAATAACTTTTGGGGGAAAAAATCAGTTGAATTAACAAGAATTTTAATTAAAATGGTTATATTTATTTGCTTGCGTCATGAGAGGAATGCTTGCTCCTGGAAGTTATCCACGAAACTATCTATTATATATGCATTTTATCCCTAACCCATACGTCTTTGATGTTTTGAGTTTTGGAGAGGAACTTCAGAATAACCCACATCAGGTCCTTTCTATCTGACTTTCCATTGCTTCTTATTTACACCTTCGCAATTTTAGTTTAGGTTATCTCCCCTTTATCAGCGTAATGGTAATTCATTTGCCATACGTGATGGCAGTATGAACGACGGCTAGGTTATAGTATTGTACAAAATGTATTAAAAAACTATATTACAGTAAGCGATGCCAGTTACAAAAGGAGGCAAAATCCAACACTGGTGTTGATTTCAAGCGAAAAGTTGATAAATAACTTTCAAAACACAGGAGGCAAAATCCAACCCTAGTTTCGCGCTGACTTCAAATCCAACCTTCATTTCGTGTTGACTTCAAACGTAAAGCTCTCTTTCAGAAGACGGAAGTAAAATTCAACCAAGTAGTTTAGCGCTGGCTTCAAACAGTATAAGTGACTTCCGAAACTCAGGATGTACAATCCAAATAGAGTTTGGTTGTTAACTTCAAACGAAGAACTAACAGCCTTTCAGTGTACAGAAGGTAGTATTCAAGCTCAATTTGGCGTTAATTTCAATAAATAAATAAAAACTTGCAGCCTTGACCTCCTTTGAAATCACCCAAAGCGTCTGCAATGAACTAACAAGTCACCAAAAGTAAAATCTTAATTTTCAGTTAAATCTACACAGTAATTGTTCATATCAGTTATAAGAATTTTACCTTCAACCGTTTTAATTTGCTCATTTACAGAGACAAGAGGTGCAGGAAAAAGCATACAAACAACAAAACCTCTAAAGCAATACGTTTGCTGAAAAACATTTTCTGGTTGTGATGTTAGCCCATCATGTACAATGACAACTCGAAATAAAAATGATGGTGTATGTGACACAGAAGCTGCAAAGCAATAAAACAGATCTTTTATCAGTGTAAGAAATGAATTATCGAATTTTAAAATCTGCTAGTATTTACTAATAAAGTTTCTTCCCAGGGCGACGATCTAATGAACAGAACTAGTCCTCGTAAGTGCGAGACCTTTTCCCCTGACAACTTGTCATTTGGCGGGGGGTGGAGAGGGGAGGATATGTTCTGCACGAGCGCTTTTTGTCGCAATCGAGTTCTGTCATTCCGATCACGAAGAATGTTTTGTCATATCTGGAATAATTTTCTTTTTTTCCCCCAGGAGACATATATTCAACCGTATCGCACAGTTATATTTATGTGCAAGGATGTCTGGATTTATTGTCAAGAGCTTTTTATATAATGTGGATTTAGCTTACACCAGGAATGACTCTTTTTTTACATTATTAACTTTTTTTTTTTCTTCGGGACATGACCCACAGATTGTGGAAAGATACACTTTGTTGTTCTAGTTCCGGAAAAAAAAAGCTATTCCACAGTTTCACCATGGAACAATAAATTTCTGTTATGAATAATACCGATGCCACCGGCGTAACAATAAAAACGGATAAATAAACTATACTTACTTTTCACCGGTATGACTATCAGATAATAACGGAGCTGCCACTGGCATAATGATAAAAACTGCCACATAAACTCTACTTAAATATCGCTAGTATGATTATCAGACATCTGGATACATAATTCTCTTATGATTTAAGGGCAACGTAAAATTTCAGAATTCTAGAAATGTGCACAAATTTACTTCATTTGATGATACTCATGACGGCGATATTTTTGACTTGTAATTATGACGACGACATTTTTATAAACACGGTAATTTTTTTAACTGGATAATATTAAATGCAAATATGTATGTTTCGAAATAATGATAAGTACTGCATCCAAGGAACTGGCTGTTCTGAAAATATTACTTAAAATTAAATACATTTTTTAAAAATTTCTTTATTCACCACATTTGGTTATATTGCTTATATTTAGCAATTTTGAGCATCGAATGATCTGAACTATGTTTAGTATATCGTACGAAAATATCTGCACATCGTACATCGCTTGAAGTAAATATTTATCACTGAAACATAATATTAATATCTTTTTGCAAAAATAAGTACAAAAGTATTTATAAAAGAATTTAATTTAAAGCTTAAATTATGGTAATAATAATTATCACATATACAACACGCCTGCATTAAAACGCCGAAAAAGATATTTTGAACTTTAAAAAAAAAAATAGCTTTATATAGCTCTCCTGAGTAATCTTAAGAGTCAGCTGCAAAGCAAGTGCTCTCATGTGCCTTAAATGTATCTTATAAATATAAATATTGTACGGATTGACAGGTTATAAATCATGGTAAATTTTACTTACGAAGAAACACAATGAGTACACTCAAACAAACAAGAAAACAAGAAACCTACTCATTTTCCCATCATTTATATAAACTAACAACGCACATTAGTGGACGTTTTTATCGTTATAATTTTATAGGATTAATTATAATTTTGTTCCTTAAAGATACTCCGAAGCAAAATGCAGAAAATATCAACAGTCTAGTGCATTTTTAAGCATCTTTAGAATTACTAATAATAAATACAGAAAAACGATTAAAGATTTATATTTTTTCAAAGACACATGAAAATTCTCAAAAAAATACGAACTCGGAGAATCTTGAAGGCGACCTAATATGTATATGGAATTCTACAGTCAGTAATTGCAATAACAAATATAAATCTATTAATAAGAAAACATCACCTGTAACTGTTAACTAACCAATTATTGTGATTTGAACCTTTAACTTTTTCTTTCCGTAATCCTCACCAGAATGCAAAGTAGTTGTGCGAGTATTTAATTCGCGGGTTTTGACTGTTTTAGTGAGAGTGCTTTTGGCAGCTGCGCTTACAATTACTATTGCCATCTACCAGAGTGTATTCCGGCTTTAGCCACCTTGCTAGCCGTCGTTAAAAGCTCGCCGTTAAATATTTGAACCAGATTAAGTAGACCATCTTTTGCAGTCATCCGACAACGGTATTTAAATATGTATGTCACTGTAAATATGTATTTTAAATATACGCAAGTGGCGGAGATTTGTTGTAAACACAAGCAGTGCATTCTGTTAAAGAGTTAAATAAAAAGGCTATTTTAACTTTCGTAGGATTTTATATTTGAATTCACACTGCAGTGGTAATTCACTTGTCAGCCTAGCAGGGTCTGAGGGATATTTATTTAAACTTCTACACAGTTAGGAGCCTTACATAACAATGACATAAACAATGGACTGCAAAATTGCAGGCGAGAACTTAATCTATACTTCAAAAATTTATACCATTTATTTATTTATTATTTGCATAAACTAATAATATACCAGTAGTTATAGAGACGTACATTATTATACGTAACCAGCAATACGAAATAAATTTCTAAGTACGTACATGACATTGCAATTCCAAAGCAAAACATGCAAATCTGACATCGCAAATTTAAATAAGAAACAAAATTTCTGTAGGACATAAAATAAAATTCAGAATACTGAAAAGGAAGGCAAGCGTGATAGATACACTACACATAATAATTTGTTATTTGGGAAGATTTTATATGCTGCAAATTTTTATATATGATATACTAGTCAATTCCAGTCTTTAACAGAATATATGCGAATTCAGAAACAAGTTTGAAATTAAAAAAAAAATAATAATAATAACTTCTAAGATTTTTATTTAAACGACGTCATCCTTTTAACGGTTGAAAACATGAAAAATCAGGTAATTTTTTTTCCAAACATTACCACATCCAAATTCCATATTTTTTCCTCCACTTTGAAGTTTCAAACGGCGATGACATACAAAGATAAAACATGAAATAGAATATTTTTCTCTCCCTTTGACGTCCAATTTATGCCAACAGATAAGAGCTGTGAAAAATAGTTCTCCGCAAAATGAAGCAATAAATTTTAAAACTGGGTATTTCACGGAATGCTAAATAATGTTCACGTTTCACAAGTTCTGAAATAACCGTGACTGATGTACCAACTAGAAAAAAATTTTGGTTTTCCGAGGTCAGGAAATCATAACGAATTCATCATACAACTTATATTATTTTTCTCCAGGAATTCAGTAGTAGTCAATAAACTAAAACATACACATATTTGTGTTTTCTTCGCAAATAAAGTAGTAAGAGATTAGCTGGCTTATTGTATTCAAGTACGGGTTTAAAATGCAATTGCTGTGAAAAATCCCATTTCCCAAAAAAGGTTACGACCTTTAAAGAGTTATCACTTTCACCTATGCGTGTTCTCGTGGTGGAATGGGTTAGCGTGACTACATACCAACTAAACGATCCTTGGTTTGAAATGCATACTGGCTTCTATACAATCTGAACTAATAAGGATAATAGAAATTATTAAAAAAAATAAGATCTAGTATAATAACTTTCGTATTAATCGACATCTAGCCTGCTTCATTCGAGGCATCTAATTACGCACTACAGATACAAAATATGACAACGTAAGTCGAAAGATCTGACTAAACATCGAATATAAGCATGACGTTATTATATGGAAAACATCGAAAGATGGATCGACTACACCAGTAAGCTAGACCACTGGAAAAGCTGGATATGTTCTGGAAATCCTTTCTCTGATGAACTTACATGATTTGTAAATCCTTTCCCCGATTTACGTAAGGATTATATTTCGCCCACCAGCGCTAAATCGAATATTTACGTCCGCTGAAACTTTCATAAATGTTAAGTAAATAGCTTCATTACTATGTTCGGTGAATACGATAAAGGAGGGGCAGACAACGGAATGCATTTATTCAATCTTTCTTGTTGTTAATTCTAATTCTCCTGATCTTGGATCAGATTCCAGATTAGATACACGCATTTTATCGCGGTCAAAAGGGAGAAGGTAGCACTAGTGCATGTTCAAAATGGAGAGGGTTATGCACTTCCAAAGCCTTGGGGACCTTATAGATAGATGTCAGTATAAGCTTCTCTAATTGTACTCCAGCTTTTACGCAGAACATATCGGGGTAGAGGACAGAATCAAACGCCTTCTACTTCCCTTTCCTACCACCAATCTCTCGAATGGGACTTTAGACTGGACAATATTTTAAGTGCTCCTATGCCGCAAAGGGAATGCGCACTGGCAAACACATCTCCGGGATCGGAACGCGGCACAACGATATGAAAGTTACTGATGTGGTGTCACATCAGTCAACGATATGACTGATGTGGTGGTGGTTACTTAGCACCAACCACCACATCAGTCAAGGCTATTTCTTTTTACTGCATTCGCAAAAAAGAAGACAAAAATTAGGTACTGTATAAAGCTGAAATCCTATCGAGAAGTTGGTAGTAGGGGAAGAGGGTGGAAGACTCTCGGGCCGCTGCTCCTCCGCGATGTTCTCCCTAGAACAGGGGTTCCATGCACCTCTTCCACCATTGTTAGATCTTTCCCCCCGTCCTTTCCAAAACTCGAAAAATTAATATACGTATTTAGATTTAGAAGATGTCTTTTGTAAATTAAAACAACAAATATAGAAGATGTTGATAAATACAAAAACTTGAATAAAAGTAGGTTTTTATATTCATAAACTAATGCTTAACAACTAAACAAAAGATTGATCTCATTGCCCCCTAAAACTATGAAATTCCCCTATTGAGAACCATTGCCTTAGGAATTCAAACTATGGTGGAAACTTATCACTTAGCTAAGTACAGAAATACCTCAATCATCTATAGTACTAAAGAGGTAGTGGCCTAGATTCTACATATACAAGAAGGTTCTGAATAACTACGAAATGTATGCTATAAATATAAATACAAAAAGATATTTAAAAAAAACAAATAATAATTAATGCAAAAGGAGAAACAAAAATTGAAGAACAACAAAGCGCTGACTGAATCATAGAAAAGTGGAGCGATATCGGCTACCGAAGGTTATAATTCGAGGTAATAACATGAGTAGTATTAAGTAGTTACGATACATCACTCGCAAAGAACGGATTCGACTTTATTGGTAAAACGTGTTTTACATATAAGCACATTGCTTCCATTTGATATTTCATACACGAAAAATCAAATCAGGTAAGTTCATTGTTCCAGTTCAATCTAATACTCATTACAAAACGTAGTATAAAAGTTTCATGAATTTTAATTGCGCCATTATATTTGCTAGAATTCTTATACCGTATAATTAATAATAACTTTCAAAATTTATATGCATGTCTGAAATAGGAATCATAAATCTCATTAAAACTGACAGAGCAACATTTCTAAGAAATTACATTAAGGAAAATTATACAGCAATTTTTAGAAATACTTGAATGATGTTGCTGAAGAATGGACTTTCACTGTTAATAAAGTGACAGTTAAATATGAAATTTCATTGTTGAAATTGTCAAATTCTGGAGTTAAAAGAATAGGATAAGCACAACATTCAGAAAAAATAAGGTGAACAATTACCTCCAGGACAATATTTGAAAAGCGTAAATTTGTCGAATTCTTATTTAAAATGCTATAGCTTCCATTAGAATAAAGAAATAAATGATAATGTGGGAAGAGAGAAGTAATTTATGAGTAATGACTATTCATCCACTTGGAAACTATTTGCTATAACTGTACTTTTCTTGCGTAATACCAGCATTTTAATTGATTTTATCGTACGAAAATCGAGAGGGGAAAAGTGTGCGAATAATTTAATTTCTGAAGGACGTGGTTACAGTAAGAACATAACAAACGAAAAGTATTCATGGATAAACTACCGGTAACTATCAAAATATCACTTACTTAAAAGAAACCTACATTCCATCAAGAACAACACAGAAATATAACATTACAGTGTCAAATAAAATATCTTCATTTCTACTTCCTTGTATACTGAATCACGCCCTCTCTTCATAGTTGTCCACTGCTACTCCCTAGACCTTAAATCATTCAAAGCTGCTGGAACTGCTACATCCGTGTCATCTGCTACAGCTTACAAGTTGTCGCTAAACTGTTGCCACTGTTTCTGTCACCGTTCAGTTGTTTTCCTACTACAATGATGTTCAGAATCATGAAGAACATTAGATACCCCGTTTTCCTGAAGTTCTCTATTATTTCTTCATCAATCATGCATCCAAAATCCACGAGCAAGAACATTAGTAAAACAACCCCTTCGTGAGCGAATTCATTTTAAAATTTAATGAAGCGCGCCTTCTGAACGCCTAGACGAAATTAAAATGACATGAACAACATTAAAAACAGAACCCTAGGCTAAAGTGGGGGAGAAAATACTAGAATAAACATGGCATTTCTCATAAAATGTCTAAAAAATTCATGAGAAAGTAGAATACGAATTCAACAGAATGTCGCTGCATTAAACAATGCTCGTTACGCCTTTCTATTAAGCAAAATACATACCTTGTCGATCAAAAAGAATCACGTAAAAGCTTTAAGTGAGTATCTCATGATATGAAACTCTGGAAAATGAGTTCATTACAACGTAAAATCCTGTCAAGTTATCGCATAACATGAGATTTCAGTAAGTGGAGATCATTATTGCGCAAAATAACATTTGTTATCGCTTTATACAATATTACGCAAAACACAGCAGAACTCTTTTAAGTTCATCAGTTTTCTAGCTCTACTCAACCTTCGCGTAATACGGAAGTGCTCATTAAAATTTTTCCTAATACAACAGGCGCGGCCTAATGTGATCATGTTTGTCCGCAGCTATTCTGATTACATAAAATAATAAGAAAAATTTTCCTTCAAAACAACAACAGAATCTAACTAATTACAAATATATCTAGAAATATATAAATGGGTACTTTCAGAGCATTTGAATCAGGAAAATGCAAGTGTTTGTTTATGAACTGATCATAACGTCTTTTTAAAACAAAGTTCATTTATGAACTCTTCTTAACGCTTCTAGATATATTTGATCCACACTAGGAATTGACCGATTTCACCTTGACGTACTTCAGAAAAGTTATTACATATGTGCTTGGATTTGTTTCAGGAAGCCCAAGGCGGATGTCTTCTGTCATACTCACCTGTATATGATTCTATGAATTTTATCTTTTAACTTAGAATCTGGTTTCAAAGTGGATATTCCTTCCATACAGGATTTCCTGAGAGAAATTTAGTGATTTTCAAAAAACAGACTTAAAATGAAATAACTCAATGCACAAGGATAAAGCTACCAGAGGATTTAGTCATACGACAATTAGTAATTTTAAAAGAGAGAACAAATTAAAGCAAAAACCACGATTACTGTACTACAAGGCCTGCTCTTCCTGATTACAAATCTTCAGCGTGTGACGTTACTGACTCACATTCTGCTCTAAAACTACTACTTTCTAGGGTAACTAAATGTAACTGGAACTTCCGTTTTTACAACCTCTATAAGTCAAGTGACGTCACAGAACTACAACGCTGGAAAGAGCAAAACCTTGTTTGTCTACTGACCTTGGAAAAAATTATGAAGACTAACAAGGCTGGGATAAATCACAGATTGGTATACCATGTCATGAAGAGCCATTCACAATCAATGATGTTGAGGGAAAGCAATTTGTTCAAAGACTATGAAGTATACGGTTGTAATTTGAATAGTTTTGTATTGTACTCACAGTAATAATGAATCTTACACACTTAGTATAACGTGGCGATTATTAATTTGAACGTTATTCGTTGCTGCATCCTTATATTCTATCTGCTTTTGTTAATTCCAACTGCTGTAATATTTAAAGTTGATAAATGACAAGGAGACTTATACAGAAAGAGCATCAAGAGACACGTTTTTACGGCAGGATTTTATAAAATAAGAATCTCTTATTGGTTTTGCTAATTATGACAAAGCATTCAGGGATTCATTAATTCACTTACTGAAAGAGGCGCTTAAGAGTTGCAGTTTTTCAAGCAACGGGAAAATCACAGCTCCTGGTTGATGCGCTAAAGCATGAAACTTACCTCAGTTTCACCATTTCTCTGCTAAATTGTAACGCAGGAAAACTCTCGTAGAGAATTTTACTAGACTGATTTAGATATATATATAAGTCCCCACCCCCAAAGTTCAAAGACAGTTCGCTATCGCAAAATTTTCTTTCGCTTTCTCTTAATTTTTTTTTTTACATATCGTTATGTAAATAAGTAAGCGAATTAACACACTATAAATAAAAATCATGCAGTTGCTGACCGACAGTGATTACCACAAGACTACACTAATAACTGCGTAACAAATCTCATACAAGAATATGAAGAATATGACGTCCTATTATGGCAGTTTATTTTTCAAATAAATCAGTTAACAGTTCGAAATAAACAAATAAGTTGTAACAACATAACTATTTCATAAACTTTAACGACTGTCAGCATATATAGCCAATTAGGTCACTGTAGAGAACAAGACAAAGCACTTATCAACATTTGGCTGCAACTGTTGATTAAATGTTCAAGTACTTGGCAAATCCTCATCTACTGTATGTTATCCCTTTATGGCAATATCTTTCTCAATAAAGAACGGAGTTCGAAAAATCTGTCTTGTCACAAATATGATTGTATTCATTCATGTTCTTCTATCAAGTCAATCCCCTCATGCCGACGACTTTCGTAACCCGTCACGAGATACAAATGGTCATGACAAGACAAGAAGACCTCCGGTACCATGTGACTGCAATTGTTGGCCGACACTTCAAACACATCACAAAGCGGGTTGCATTTTCCTCATCTCAAACTGACTTTCTTCTTACAGACAACAGCATCGCAAAACAACCAGGTTGGCGGTTCAAGCACCAGATGAGACAAAAACTTCCCAGGTAAAAAAATGTCTGACTTGTCAGACGCAACAGGTGAAAAGTGTGAGTGGCAGTTGCTTTTGTAAGGGTTTGAAGGGGGCACGTGACCACGCCCTGGATCAGGGTGACGTCAACCTCGATGCAACAACCAGTTTCCACCCAAGAATCGAACGTGAGTGGAAAACACTACAAGAAATCCTTTTTTTCCTCGACGCATTCGCCGATTTAAGCTTCACACCCACATCGAGGCATTTCACGTGGCTCCCGACATCTTTCTCGAACTTCGCCCGTCGGCAAGCATCTAAAGAAGACGGATAGCCTTTACTTATGAAGTTGTCGTAAATAGCGATGAATTGAATTAAAAAGGAAAAGCAGAAGGAGAGGGGGGGGAAGATTCCCATGCAGGGGCGAATCGGTTATTTTAATTAACAAGCTGCCACATCGTGATTAGAAAATGTAAATCTTTCTTCTGCAGCTTGCACGCAAAACTCGAATTTAATTGGAAGTTACCACACAATGTGACCTCGCTTGTATTATGTTAAGCATCTAGGTTTCTTCATTTACTGGGAAGCAAAAGTTATTATTATAGAAACATTTTTATGAGAAAATGATTAATAGCCCGTTTTACTTGCTATCTGGCTAAAGTAAAAAACAAGTGTTATAATTTCGAATTTCTAAACTCTGGAAGAGACAAGTCTGTCTAGGCCTTTTTATTTGATTCTTTTAATATTAAATGTAATTTATAAATATCATAACCTCGGTCAATATTTTGGCTGTTTTTTTTCAGCAAGAATTTGTGGGAAAGCGCTATAAACCGCACATTTCATGTTTATAACTATTAAGTTTAGTGTACGAGAATAATTACATTTGAATGTATAAAAAATAATAAAAGTTCAGTAGACACTGCTTAATATTATCAATTCGGGTAGTGTTACTGAATTGAAGTCCCATCCTCTTGTATGCAAGAACAAAGAAAATAATCGATTATTATGATCCAACAATTCGGTTAATACGATAAAAAAATTATGGAATCAATTTTTTAAACTAAAGTAAAGTTGCCAAGTAAGTTTAAAATGCATTATAACAATTAATCCTTTGATGATGATAAATTTTGGCCAAATTTAAAGGATACGCGGTTTCTACAATAGGGTGCCGCATGTCACACTGCAAAAGCCACAATCAAATGTTAGTTGGCCTTACAGAAGTTGTGATGATTTAACGCCTTTAGATTACTTTCTGTGGGTTATTTGAAACTAATGGTTTATACAAACAAACCACGAACTCTCGAAGCATTAAGAATAAACATCGAACGCTGCATTCATGACCTCAAGGCCGAGTTACTACATATTGTCATCGAAAATTAGGTTAATGAAATTCATCGAAAATTAAGTGTACATTAAGCGGGTGGAAAGCTTACATGGCGTTTTATTCAAAACACACTGTCAAAAATTGCACTTAGCAGGCACTCAACCGACTTCGGCTTAGCCACTACTAAGGCCAGAATTGGTGGTCACTTTATTATGAAGACACCCAATAGGTGGGCCATCTTTGTTGCCTCCTATGAACGGACGGACAGTTACAACCATGCCTATCGCAGTCGGCACCCCTAACCACTATACCATCTGGGCGGCTTGTTCTTCAGAATAATATAAGAGTTTGGTTGTATCTGAAAACAGCTTTTATATTATTTAATTTCAAAATCATACCATTCTTACTGGAAAACCCTTTATTAATATCTATGTAACTAATAGAAGTTTTCCCACTCCTTTTAAACTAAATGGCGCCATTCTTCGAATACGAAGAAAGGCATAAAACACACTCTCACATTAAAGTAATAAGCAGTTTATAGAAGAAAATAATATGCAACAAGAAAAAAGGAAACTAACTCTCGAAATCCAGATATGCTACCCGATAAAGAGGGGGGGGAACAGAAATTAGCTTCGCAAAATCCAAACAAGCCAGTCAAATAATGACGCAGGAAATGTTCCAACTACCAAATTCAATACACAAATGAAAAGTTGTGGATTTCCTCGTGGCAAAATGGCAGCTGTTCTAACATGTCTAAAACCAATTTAAGGCATTTAGAGTCAATGTGACGAGATAATTTCGGGTCCAGGACAATTTAAGTTGACAGACAGTCATTTCGAATGGAAAATAACATATCCCCCTTCTCCATGACAGCCTTAAGGATATCTTCTGTCTGTCAGGAAAGATATGACGATTTCTACATCAAATTTGTTATGTTATAAATTATGTTCAAACACTCCCATAAGCTGAAAACTGAACATGTGGTAAATATATTTGATTACAGACACTCTGAATGTGTAGTATAGACAGCAGAAAATGACATATATTGTTAAATCCCATAACAACGCTCCTTCGTCAATTTTTGATTTCTTTGACGCCATTTCAAAGCCATTTACAGGTAATTTACAATATTATATTTTGCAAGGAATTTTGAATGATTCTTAACTGTCTGCTGGATTTTCTCCAATATTCATTTTAAGTACTTGGCATAGTTATAATCAATGATGACTAATTTTACAGGTGTTAAAAATCAGTCTAGTGCACAAACATAATATTACTTCCAGTAGAAATGTAACCGAGAAGTCAGTACACAGTACACATTTAAAAATTTTGTACATAAGTGAATTTACAATGTATGCTAATGCAATTAACTTAGAAATGTATATAAAATTAGGGCATTTTTTTTTTCGAATTTTATAATGTTAATTTTTATTCAGAAGTATATCCGTTACACATCGTTGTACCTAATCGTAAAAACATGCGTCTGCTTTTGACAGTTATTGCAGTTTTTTAACTATAGTTACAGAGGATTAGCATGAACTAATTTGTTATAAAAAGGTTAATCTGCTTTTCCTAACTCGAGAGAAAGGCAAGAACCTCAATTTTTGACAATCCTATAAGATGTACCATCATTTCATGTTAGTGATCTATAAGAATAAGAAATTAGTACTCTCACCTGCTGGGGATAATCAAAGAGATAAACCTCCACTTTCAGCGTGAATAACTATAAGGCAGACCTCTAACCCTAAAACACAGTGATTTTCGATTATGAGACTGCTTGAAATCTTGGATAATTATGCCGGAACACCTATGAGAGGTCTTTATGTATGAGACGTAGGACAAATCCGGACGAAAAATGAACGACTTGCTTAATTGTACTAAAAACGCTATACCATCAGGGAGCGGTTTACAGCACTACTATGGAGTGGTTGTTTCACAAATCACTCAACGTCACTGGCCATTTAAAAACGTATAAATTTTTTTTAAAAGAATACCAGGTGTTTACGTCTTAGACGCATATAACTCATAGCAATGTATCAAGCAATCCTGATTTAATAATTCAAATTAGTATTTTAAATTGGTAACGTTTATTTTGTTTTCATCTGTCGATAATGTTCACAGACTTACGATAAATATCGATAGTTAGGGAATCCTTCTATAAAAAAAAAAAAAAAAAAAAAAAAAAAAAAAAGGGCGCGAAAACCACCAGCTTGCACCGCGATAAATAACTTTTACCTTTTCATCTGTAAAAAACCGCCAAATTGCGCCAAGGTAATTGCGTTAATACGTAAGTAGCCTATTTAAATTTATTGATTGATCAGATGGATATCAGCTTCATCTTATGGAATGGTTGCCTTATATATCACTTCATACATAGTTCAAGCTATAAATTTTGCATATTCACTATAATTTGTGTTATACACTCACGTTTGTGAAAATTGCAACACCATGAAGGACTTACGCGAGTGAGCTGAAATTTTCAGGAAATGCAAAGTAGCGCATGATATGCAAATGATTAGAATTGCAAATCCGTAGCGCATGCGTATGCTGAGCAGCGCCCTCTGAACGGCTGATGGATCCGAATAAATAGACGGCTGTAGCGAGGCGTGTATGGTTATCGGTGGTTATCTGCTAGTGGTAAACGTTAACTCAATCTGTACTTATGCCTCGTCGACGAAAGAGAGCGAGATTTGAACAACTTACAGAGTTTGAACGAGGGAGAATCATCGGCCTTCGTGAAGCTGGATTGTCGTATCGTGCAGTAGCCTCTCGTGTGCAGCGTAACAGCAGCACAGTGATGCGCGTTTGGAAGCAGTGGACGGACGAGTGTCGGACAACTCGGAAATCCGGGAGTGGACCCCGAAATGTGACGTCAGCTCGCGATGATAGACACCTGGTCCGCATGGCGCGGACGGACCGTACAGCTTCCTCTAGACAATTGGCAGCACTGTGGTCAATAGCTACAGGTGTTTCATTGTGTGCTTCATCAATTCGTAGACGTCTGCTGCAGTGTGGACTGCGCGCACGGACTCCTTTATACAGGATCCCCCTAACGCACGACCATCGCCGCCTGCGGCTACAATGGGCCAATCAGCATAGAGACTGGCGTGCTGATTGGCAGCATGTCGTGTTTTCTGACGAATCCCGCTTTAATTTGTGGTACCATGATGGCCGCATTCGTGTCAGACGCTATGCCGGTGAACGCCACCTTCCGGAGTGCATTATCGAACGCCACAGTGGACGAACACCCGGAGTTATGGTCTGGGGCGCCATAGCATATCATAGACGATCTCAATTGCTACGAATTGTGGGCAATCTGAACAGCAACCGGTATATCCGTGAAGTTCTACAGCCCGAAGCTGTTCCCTTCCTTCAAAGCTTGCCAGGCGCTGTATTTCAACAGGACAATGCCCGCCCTCATACTGCTCGGATTGTTAAATCCTTCTTTGCAGCGCAGCAGGTACAGCTTCTTCCTTGGCCTGCGTGTTCCCCGGATATGTCGCCAATTGAACATGTGTGGGATGTAATTGGTCGGCGTCTTGCTCGTGATCCTCGTCCTGTTGCGTCTGCAGACGAACTTTGGGTACGCGTACAAACGATATGGAATGCTCTTCCTCAGTCAGACATTCAAACTTTGTTTGACTCCATGCCACGTCGTGTAGCAGCACTTATTGCGGCGCGTGGTGGCCACACAAAATACTGATTCTGATCTCTTGTTCTTGTTTGTTTGCTTTGAACATTTAATCATTTATTTGTACCACTACCACTCAACTGTGTATTAAATTGCGTTCAATTATGACGATTCCTTCTTGATGTTGCAATTTTCACAAACGTGAGTGTATATTATGTTACTGAATTAAGAGAAAACTTTCGTAGACATGACTTCTTAATGCTTTTGTTCAAATTCATTTTAAATACTTTTTAATAAAGAAGACGATCCACTGTATAAATAATTATTCCACATTTCAAACAACCATATATCTTCAAACCACTTGGGTTTTTTTATAGCAGAAACTAGATTTTTTCAGAATGTTTTGAGCTTTCGCATTAAATAGAAAACCATATACGCCTGCAATCTAAAATAGCATCCTAGAGTTCTCTGGAAAATATATAGTACGCGTTTTTTGCAGATCTATTTTTCCTCTCCCTGGCTCGCCCACCAGCGGCTGGGCGATAAAATCGCTAAATTCTGGTAGCTTTAAGCTGGTTTCGATTCCAGGCGAAAGGAATAGGAATTCATACAACTGAACAGAATAAAATTTTCCTATAACATATTATTTATTTAACTTTGGCAAAGTTATGTCCTAAGAATCTCGTCGAATATTCTGAAGGAAAGTCACTGATCGAAAAACTATCTTTTACTTAATAGCTGAAATAATATATAATAGTCCATCTCTCAATAAACTATTCATTTATGAACAATACATTAATAAATAAACTGAATACAATTAGTAGTCTTCTGTCCCTTCAAATAAGATTAATATTTCTTCAGACATAAGCTGTAATACTACCAACAATAATACTAATCCGGAAGAATTCATTGTTACTAATTGTATTATACTTGGCTCTGATTGTATTATCTTGTATTATACTTGGAGTTATTTAACTACAGGAATAAATGATAACGAGAGAATCCTCATTTAATCAAGTTCACGATCATAAACACCGAACGCAGTAACAGAACGCAGTAACTAATTAAGACAAGGATATAAATATATGACTACTATAAAATAGTTTCAGTCTGTTTTCTTAACCGTAGCTGATACTGTAACAAAACATTAAAAAAAAAAAAAAAACTAGAACCGTAATCATGAGTCAGAATTTTTTTACAATTAATTCATTCTGATACAAAAAAAAAATAATTATTTTAAAACGATAAAAATTTAAAAGGTTGATTCAGTGATTATGTTTTAAGTGACATCCATAATATATAAACTCAGAACTGTATAATACGCGATGGATCATTATTAATTAGGTAAAATCCCTCCGACAAATAAAAACAAAAATATGAATGAGCAATTTAAAAACTGAAAAAAGAAAACTAGTAAGCTATTCAATAACTTTAAAGAAAATTATCTTATAAATTATTATCACATCAAACTCATTCAATAAAGAATTAATTAACGATATGAAATTATTTAACAAATTACTTTACAATGAGAAATTATTAATTGATTTAAATAAAGCGTGAAATATATAAATATTTTAGGAAGTAAATAATTCTTTTTTTGGAATATGCGCCATTTTACTTTGAGAGAATCGTCATAAAATTTATATCTGCAAGAACCCCTACTTACGCTAATTATTGGATTAACCTGCCAAAATGAAATTATCTTTTATAATTCATACATTTTTTAGAGTAAATAAAGAAATCTTAACTTGCACAGCAATAGTATGTAGAACATATGTGAACACATGAAGTAGAAATGCATTATAATTAAAAAAAAAAAAGCATTATTTTTGTTATGCCGTTTCCTTATTTTATTCACGCCACATACACGCAAAACTTCGATAAGATGTCAACAGTTAAGTCCAATAAAATCCTTTTTAAAAAATTCCATGACCACATTCCACGACTAAAAAATTAAAAAGCTAAAAATTAAAAAAGAAAACTCAAAATTAGCCAATTACGAAAATTTAATTGGATAGCATTTAAAATCTCTCTTATACATACGCTTATTACTTTAAAACATAAAATACGCTATGGTTCATTTATAGAGAAATGTGCGCAAGTTTACGATGAGCCGCCGCCAACCCGACTACGCGCTGGCGGGAAAAGTAACGAAATCTTCCCGCTACTTTCAGCTGCATCCGCGACGTTAACTTCTTCGGTAGTCGCATTATTTAACAAGTAATCCCGAATAAGGATATTTATACAAGTAATCACGAATAAGGATATTTTATTTTTATTAAAAAGATACAGTATTTTAAAAGAAGGACGTTATATATATATATAACGTCCTTCTTTTAAAATACTGTATCTTTTTAATTCGATATATCACGAGTTAAATGCATTTTTATTTAAATCAATCCGATTAAAAAATAACGTTAAGAACTACATCTATTGCCTTAAAATAGCTTAGTTCGTCAATCAATAGTACCCATATTAAATATTTGAAAAGTAAATATCTCACGTTCTGTCGAATGGCAACAGACTCGAATGAAAAGTGAAACTACGCATTGATAGCGAACAACATTTAAAGTGAAAAAAGGCAAGATCGCGTCTCGAGACTGATAGCCTTTTTGAGCTAATAAAAATAAATTAAAAATAAAACAATTTTATTTTCCTCATTTATTTTAACTACAGTCGCAGTAAAACAAAATTCATACAAGGTTTTAAGTACAAATAATATATTATCAAGAATTTTACTAAGTTTAAACTCTGTAGTTAAAAAAAAGGGAGATACGTAAGCTGTATGCGGTAATTCCTTAAATAATATTTAGAAGATTTTTTATTTATGAATTAATTTCTTATTACTGACACTATTATCATTAAATGTACTTATGATATATATTTGTTTAAGGCACACAGATTGCAGGAAATATGGTACATACAAATGTCGAAAATGATATTTATAATTTTACCAGACACAAAAAATATTTCCATGCATTGCTTTACTAGAATAATTTACTTGAAACCGTTTCCAAAATTTACGTTCAAATAGTTGCAATCTAGAAAACTATAAACTACATAATTTTTCAGTCAAAAACTTACTTACTTCCCCTCCCCCCAAAGGAGAGAACAGTTAATCAGACCATAAATTATCATACTTCCAGATAAAAATTTTAAATTGCAATTATTTGATAAGTATTTCATACCATTTATAATGCTAAATGATTGTGTACCACTTCTTTTTTCAAGCTAGGTAATTAAATGTCAATGGACCTACTTCGGATCCCAAATAAGGTTTAGAAGTTTATAGTTGTCATGCGTATACAAAGTGGAGATGCATGAAATCTGTCGGTCAAAAAGCCTCCAAGGTGCCTAATGTCATGTGAATATGAGACTTTTACATATAATTTTTTTCCAATGCGCTCGCGATTGAAATTGGGATGACGTGATGGGCAAGTTATATTGTCATGTAAAAGATTTTCTCATATCTACGACCAGTGTTCCCAAATTCATAAATCACCCACCCATACTCTTCCAAGCATTTGTCCAATAAACGGATATAAGATGAAGATAATGGTGAAATTTTGAGCGGCAAATTGTTACCTAGTCTTTATAAACGAATGTGACGAAAATTAACTCCACCACAATGCAGACAAAATCTACAATATTACTTTAAGAGGAAATTGAAAGCTTGAGTAGCAATTTATTCTCTTTAAACGGTTCTAGTACTGTTTTTGCATATGAATGCGATGCAAATTATCCACGCCATAACACAGCAGAAACCAACGTTAATTATTCCAGGATCATGATGAAAGTTTTAATGCAAATTGTTAATTAAAGCGAATCTTGATGCCAATTTATGCTTGTTATCTTTAAACGAAACATACAGCAATATTATTCGTAATTTACAGTTTAATTTATCTAAAACTTCAAAGATATCTCTAGTTCAGAAATTAGTTTAAATCCTTCCTTTTGAGTACCTATAACATCTTGCTTTGGTAAAATTAACGATTAATTGTTCGATACGGTTTCCGCTACCTTAAACTCTAAAAACAGATCGTCTTCAAATCCGTGATAGCTTAGAATCACAGCTCACTCTGCCAAAAAAGTGATGGCTTATTTATGTTCTTGACGGCCATGACTAACCAGCTGCACGCACTCAACACTTCAATCCACAAACTATTTAAGGATTACTTGAGATATGAATATGAATCTTAGTTGCTGCTAGACAATTTTTCACAGCAATTGTTCGGAATATTAAAGAACAGAACAGAAACGGCATCAATATTGGCACTATGCCTACCAGCAGTCTGCATATTGATCCCAAAAAGAAAATGGCATGATTATTTAACAAAATACTACATTACGAAAGCTCTCTACGCCCCTAAGACACTAATTATAACTGTCCAAAAGAATCAGAGAATCACAACCTGAAAGCGAAGTGAACCAATTAAGACGCAGATATAGACAACTCACAAAAGGATATTCTATTGGTATTCTATTGAAAGGAAGCAATGATTTAATATCTATTTGCTAAGCATTTTTGTCACTTGTAAATACTAAAACAAATTAAGTTTCGTTCGCAAAATACCTTTATAACAAAGACATTTAGGGTGTCGCTTTACTTTTTCTAGATGACACTTATCTGTGGTTAATGCAGCAGCTTGCATCTCATAATTCATGGCGTCTTAGAATCGAAGAAATATAATACCAAAATTTTGCTTCATAAACACGAAGATGAATACGTACGTGCATAACTCATCCTCGGCTGCTATATTCTGTTATTATTTCTATCACCGGTCGAGGGAAAGCGCAGCAAAATTGGCACTTGTAGCAGAATAACATGAAGAACATCCGTATATTCAAATATTACGGAGAAAGAGACACACAAACAACGGTGGAAACTAATCTCTGAAAATACTCATATTTGTTTAAAATAAACAGTTTCTTGTTTTATTTCGGAATTAATCGTATCAAATGTTAGAAATCAATAATAATAAATCAACTTCATTTGCCCAGAAAAAACAGAGAATAATAATAATAATAAATAATAAAAACTGAAAGCTTTCAGATTTTACATTACACTCAAAGGGGCGTTTTTTTCATTTATATACATACGCATACATGTTTCGACAGCATTTAGGCTAACGTTCCTTTGGGCTAAAAATATTTAATAACAGCCTACCTTCAGAATTTCCAATTGAGTCTCGTGCGCTGGAGATAAAAACGTTTTTTTTTCGTACAGTGCTGGCACTGCTCCCTTTGAAATCGTTCAATTTCTTAAAAATTCGTTAAAGTTTTACAAAATTTGAAATACAAAATAAAATATATAAAAACACATATCTTTAGAATTTCCGATAGACAGTCACTCGCGCTAGCGATAAAAATGCTTTTTTCCCGTACAGTGTTGCCACTCCTCACTTTGAAAGCGTTGCGTTTGTTAATAAAAAATTCGTTAACGTTTTACAAAATATGAAATACACAATAAAACAAACTCGAAGTTTAAAATCCGGGCTTCCAGGCGTCCATATTCGTGTGGAGAACTACGCTATTCAAAATTTGATGGCACTAGGGGACCGTGAGTTTACTACGCGAAGAACATGCATGCATTCATTAAAATGCTTCATTATTTAATTTCTTTAGATAAAATACAGGGCAATACTAATGGTGGAACAATTTGAAAAGTGGTTCAAACTTTTATACTGATTCAACGCAAAATCCCGTTTTGAGACTAATAGCTCTTCTGGGATAACACCCCTTTGGGCTAAAAAAATTCTTTCAAACTCGCAGATAGCAACTGATATTTAAATGCCTTTTTAATTGGACGGTTTTAATTAATATTAAAAAATATTTCAAAGGAACACAACGACTTATTAAGCAGAAAGACTTTATTATTAAATTCCAGCAAATTGAAATACGATTCCATGACGAAATTCGACGATCTTGATGAAAAGTCAATACTAAAAATAACGAATAATTACAAAATTTTAAAAGAAACATGGCAACGTAAAGTTTAAATCTAAGAAAAGACCCAGACTGACCGAAGAACATCAACAATTCGTGATGATGATAGTTCCTAGTAATTTTTCATTACAGTTACAACTTTTATCAAATCAAAACGCCATCTGTTATTCTCGTAAAAAAAATGAAGTGCATTTGGCCCGCATGCAGTTTGACACCAAAGCCCTAGTAAAATACGGTGCTAATGTCAGCCTCTCTCTCTTTCTCCTTTTTCCTCCTAATCACCATGCTGATCGCTGAATTCAAGTATCTTTTGAAGGGGGGGGGGAGAAAAAAAATAGAGAAACATTTTCACATGAAGGATTTCTTTGTTTCAATGATGAAAAAAGAAAATAAATAGTTCATGTTTCGACTTCCATCAACCGTGAAACTATATAAATGCTTATAATACATTACAAGTATCTTCATCGCAATTACAATAATAAAAATTGGAACAGTTGTTTACGAAAAGAACTGAAAGAGAAGAAGAAATTAAAGCGCATTTTGTTTTCGTTTTATTTACGTCAATTTTACGTTATCATTTTATTATATGTATTTGCGTTTATTAGTATTATATATTATAATAAACTAGATCGAAGACTTAAACTCATTCAGCCTGGTATAACAAGACGGTAATAAATAAACTATTTTTCAAAAGCAATTCAAACCACTTGGACCTACTTTATTATTCATAATGGTTTACTGCATTTAATGCTTTTAAATTGCTTAATCAGTTCATCAATAACAGAGAGATTAAATTTGAGAGAAAAATTAAATATTTTTAACTCCGCCAAATGGCAACACAATAACGCGAGAAAGACAAAAATATTTTACATCGAGCAGCGGCAACACACTTCTTTTAAATCGCTGAGTTCTTTTATTGCCGAGTGGCAACACATTTATTTAAATCGCCGAGCTTTCTGATTAAATATGAAACATGACTACCTTACGCTTTATTGAGTGGCAACACACTGTATTTTAATTCCCCATTCGTCAATCAAGAATTCATTAAATTCGTACGATATATTAAATAAATCAAAAATAAATGCGAAACTCAAAATTAGACGAAACTAAAGATGAAGAATTGTGCTTATTGCCTTTAAATCGCTTAGTTTCTTGATCAATAACACACAGATTAAATTTAAAAGAAAAATATCTTACGCTTTGCCGAATGGCAACACACTGGCGCGTGGTTGATAAAAGTGTTTTATTTCGGGTAGTGCTAAAACATTTTCTTTAAATCGCTCAGTTTTCTGATTAAATTTAAAATACCAAGAACAATTAATTAATCATGAATTCATTCAATTCGCACAAAAAATATAAAAACGAATTCACAGTTTCACCTTAGAGATGTATATATTCGGGTGAAAGGTTAAATGTATTTAAAATTTGATAGATTTGGCGAAGCCGTTTTTTCGCAATGCGAAAAACATACTATATATACATACAGATTCTTCATTATTTAATAATGGAACACATAACACGAAAGTCAGTTTTGCACTATGGAACACGAAAGACATTTTCGCAAAGTACTTCGGAAATATTTCAGACAACATTTTAATATTATAATGGCAGAGGTGTTCTTCGTAATTAAATCGTAACCCGGGATTTTTAAATAAAGTTACGGGTCTCTTAAATTTATTGCTGCTCATCCAGTAGGTATGACGTAGAATCATGCGAATAGGTATTACATGAACACAGTAGTTTAAACTACTACGTACATTGTTGTCTGTAAATAAAAAACATAAATTTCTCATATGCTGTCCTGGCTACTACAATTTATACACGAATATGCATAAAAAATATACTGTTAAAGTATATTTTTACTATCTGCAACTGATTTTCTTTTACAAGCATACCCTTTCTAAAACCAGCAGAAACAGACGCCTATATATGCGTCAGCAGCTGCTGATAATAAAACAATATATATGCTGATTATATACATTACACAGTGTATATACTTACACAAACACACACATATATATATTGTATATACAGAGGCTCACACTTGTTTCCGAACACTTCTATATTTGAAATTTATTTGCAAACATCTTGTGCATACACTGACTTCAAATTTTTTTCTAATACATTATTTTTTCTCTATTTTAAGCTTTGATTGTTGTATAATAAATAAATATCAAAACATTCCTTGAAATAAAATATTTTTTTAAAATGTGCTAAATCAGCAACTCACATAATAATTTCGACACTTTAAATTTTGGCTAAAATATTTTAATAGGCAGAATTTCTTATTATGATGATGTGTTTGAAACGAAAATACATAACAAGATCTATTCGGCTGCATTTGGAAATTATTACTTGCTAAGTAAAATATTAACATTTATTTCCATATCTGAAGTGATCATTGCAAGATGTTACAAATTAACGTGCAATTCTGTTAGAAATTTAAGAATTCATCTTTTTAAAGATGGCAAAAGTATAAGAATTAAAAAACAGAAGAGAAACACGCCATAAAGAAAAATAAAATTAGGAAAGCAAGGACTTTGCGTTGGGCTAAATCTACTTCAAAAACAAGGCTACTGCTTTGCTAATGTTATATTCGAAATAACCAAAAAATTTTTGACGCCAAGCATTCAAGTCTTTTTTGCTGTTGCAAAATGATGGAATTTGCCCGGAACTCGAGAAAATGCACTTAAGTCTGGACCACATTCCAAGGTAATATCAAGAAATCACAGTTCTATTCTATGAAAAATCAAACAAGACCCAAAAATTAGTACTGTAAAAGATTCAGCAGATTTAGAAGAACGGTTTGCAATAAAAGTTAACCCTGAAGGTTTTAGAAAAGTCATTTAGGGCACATGGAAAACGATGGGTAATCAGCAAGAAGGAAGTTCTTTGTCAACAAGAAAAAAAGGAAAATACGCCTGACGTTCGCAAAATCTATTGTACACAAAGTTTTATCATATTGAAGCAATGTCACATTTTGCAGATATGTTAACATTTAACACACTTTGGTCCCACACACCGAACTAATATGTGACAACAGCCGAATTGAGAACTCGAAAAACCCATTACATACTGTTACGCAAAGAGATAGTATAGGTGTAATGGTTTGGAGACGCTTCGCAGCCTTTGGTATAAGAAATTTACTGCTTATCGAAAATAATATCGATTAGTATAAGTATATAAATATTCTTAACGGCTATAGAAAGGAGCTACAAAAAACTTGGAATGCAAAACACATTCGAGTTCCATCAGGATTACGATCCTAAACTTATAGTCATAAATGTTTGTTTGTGGTTATACAACTGCTTTGAAGTTTTCTCGGAAATTAAATCTTATGTAACACGTATGAAGTGATTTGTAGAAAAGCATAAGGAAACATGATATTTCTTCGAAAGCTCTACTAAACATAATTTTTACAGACAGGAATGGAACAATATGGAACATTCTTAATCGAAAAAATAAGTTGAATTAGTGGCAAAACGCATTAAAAGTGTAATGTTAATGGATATCCACTGAAATACTGACTATTGTATTATTTTCATGCTTTTATTAAACATAAACTTTTTATTTAAAGTGTCCGAATACTTATACACAAATTTTCAATTAAGTTATCTTATTTGCCAAGAACGTTTAGAATAATTTTTTTCAAAAGAAGCATGTTTTAAAAAATATCAATAACATAAGTGAAAGAAAAACAAAGTTAATTCGCTAATATTTAGTAACTGACATTTGCAAATAAAACTGAGAAACACAAGTGTCCGAAAACAAATGTGAGCCATTGTGTCGATATATAAACAAATGTGAGCCACATGTTGATATTGAGTAATTAAACTAAGGTCCCTTAATACGAAAGAAATTGGGAAGGGGGAAAGGTATAAATACATAATTCGTTGGCGCCAAAGACGCATAACAAAAAACTAAATTCAAGAAACTATTTATCATGAGAAAATACAGGAACTAGAAACTTCTTGGCGAATGAAGAAAAATTGTTATTGGAAAAATTTATAATAATTCACACAAATCCTCACCATTAAACTTATTCCAAGTCATGGAATATTTCATTTAAATGGCAAAAATAGACATTTTAGCTATAAACAAATCTAATAAAGTTTCTGTCGCTGTTTCCTAAATAAATAAATAAAAATCTAACAAATGGGTGAATCAGAAACAAATAAATGCAATTGTGCTTCGCTAAACTGCGCTCAGGGAGTTGCTGTAAATGGACGATTTAGAACGTTACGGAATATCACTTGCTACCAATTGAAGTATAGCGCTAACATAATAACACATGTACTTGAGCCGTACGAAACAAAGTGGTATAAGCGCAGTCATTTCATTTACAACGGATGTTTTATGCATAGTTAGATGGCAACAGTTAAAGGTTTTCAAACAAAATCAATTATAGAACATTTTATAGCAAGCGGATTTTTTAAGGCAAATTAAATTACGCGTAAAACGCGGGGGGGATATTTTCTCTTTTTAACTTTTGGAAGGTACTTTTTTCTGGAATTATCATTTAAATTTCTACTTTTAAAGTGTCAATTTAAAGGGACATTACGCCTCTTAGTTAGCCACATGGAATTTGAATACAAAAGTTTCAATCTAGAACTTTAATAACAATTCGTGTCAGGAGCTTTCAAAAGCGTCAAAACACAATACTGTTGCCAATTCATGAAGCATAAAATCTTATTTATTTCTTCATATCATAATAATTATATTCCTTATTATGGCAAGATACACGCCAATTATTGCAAAAATAATCTGTATGTCTTAATAATATTTTGCAGAACTGGTTTTAATGTTCATAGTATCAGAACGATTAATAACAGATGTTTCCACTGCTGTATATTTCATTCTTACGCTACAGAATTTTCCATTAAATTTTCTAAATATCACTCGTCTGCAACAAAAAGTCGAACGATATAAAGTCAAATGTAATATTCTGAATTGAAACATAAATTGTAATCCTATGTTTGTTTGTTCCTTTCCTTTCCTTTTTTTTTTTTTTTTTTTTTTT